>BLSH010217607.1:823013-866082 GCA_018402905.1 Glandirana rugosa | reverse complement strand
CCGAGGTAGGGAAGGGCCGTCGTCGTGACAACACTGAAGAAATTACACTTTGCTACAATGTAAAGTAGTGAGTGTACAGCTTGTATAACAGTGTAAATTTGCTGTCCCTTTAAAATAACTCAACACACAGCCATTCATTTCTAAACCACTGGCAAGAAAAGTGAGTACACCCCTAAGTGAAAATGTCCAAATTGGGCCCAAAGTGTCAACATTTTGTGTGGTCACCATTATTTTCCAGCACTGCCTTAACCCTCTTGGGCATGGAGTTCACCAGAGCTTCACAGGTTGCCACTGGAGTTCCCTTCCACTCCTCCATGACGACATCAGAGAGTTGGTGGATGTTAGAGACCTTGCACTTCTCCACCTTCCGTTTGAGGATGCCCTACAGTTGCTCAATAGGTGTAGGTCTGGAGACATGCTTGGCCAGTCCATCACCTTTAGGCTGGATTCACACCTGTCCGGTGCGAATTTCAGCCTGTCTGCTGCCGGGAAGGGATGGAGCCACCGTTCGGCGGCTCCTGACCGTTCCCACAGCGCAGCAGCTGCGGGAGGAGAGATGGGGAGGAGCCACGAGCAGGGTAAATATCCCCGTTCAGTGCGGAGTGCATCTCCGTGTTAGATGCGCTCCCATTGAACTCAACGTGCTGGGAATTTGCACCGCACTGCACAGAAAAGGCACATGTTTTTTGTGAAATGCGGAGTGCGAATGCACCGCACATATGTGAACCGGACACATTGAAAACAATGTGTTTTCAAGTGTCCTGTGAATTGGATGCGGTTTAAGCTGCATCCAATTCGCATAGGTGCGAACCCAGCCTAACCCTCAGCTTCTTTAGCAAGGCATTTGTCATCTTGAAGGTGTGTTTGGGGTCATTATCATGTTGGAATACTGCCCTGCGGCCCAGTCTCTGAAGAGAGGGGATCATGCTCTGCTTTAGTATGTCACAGTACATGTCGGCGTTAAAAAACGCCCATGTGTATGAGGGCTAATGGACTTTTTTTCTAATTGCTTTTATTAGTAATGGCGGGGATCAGCACTTTTTAGTGGGACTGCGACATTGTGACGCACAAATCTGAAACTAAAGGACACTTTTTGAGGACCAGTGACACCAATACAGTGATCAGTGCTTAAAAAAATGCACTGTCACTGTATAAATGACACTGGCAGGAAAGGGGTAACACCAGGGGCGATCAAGGGGTTAAGTGCGTTCCCTATGAGTGATTTCTAACTCTGTGGGGGACGGATGCACTTGAGGAAAAGAGAGATCTGTGTTTCAGCTGAGCTGAAATACAAGATCTCTCTTTTACAGTGGTCTGCCTTGTTTACATAGGCAGGCCAATGTTCTTTCTTTCTTGCGAACATTCGGATGCGCCAATTGGCTTGCACTGTGTCCAATCACAGCGGGAGTGGCACTCTGACAGCGCGTGGATCTCCTGCACAAAATCATTTACCTGTACGTGACTTTGCGCATCCGCAATATATATATGGTGGGCGGTCCGGAACTGGTTAAAATAAACTCCTGAGGACATCTAGTGGTGGAAAAGAAGTACAGATCAGGATTAAATATTTTGGCAGAAGCTGTTTTTTTATTTTACCTTCTAATGGGCAATTACTTTTTTATGCACATATATTTTTTTGGCTGGAGTTCTGCCCTAAGCACACTAACGAGGTAGCATTACTACTTAGGTTACGAGGTTAGGCAATTTTTTTCAATTTTCCTTCTCCACTAATGGGATTACCGTGGGGCCGGGCATTGCAAAATAAAATGTTGTATGCTTGTTAAGGCAAGCTGCTGAATTATTGAAAAATAAATGATCAGAAACCTCCAGGTTAATATTACAAAAATATCCCGTCCCAAACCCATAATGAAAACTTCCTGGGCGCAATCATTCAAAACAGACTGTTATTTTATTTTAAGGCAGAAAGGTCACAATTACAGTTATTTCTCATAGCAGCATCTTCTAATGGGAGCTCGGCTGTAGGTTGGAGTTTGGTGTTATTGTCTATTTCCATTCCGTTCCAGGCGGTGGGAGGCAGAGGTTAATAATATCAGCTGCTAAGTCTTTGCCTCTAGCTATTTCTTGTGAAAATATATAACAGAAATAAATGGAACAGTCAGGCGGCTCTTAGCGACTGATTTACATTTTCCTGTTCAATCCGTGTTCAGGAAGTTATGGTTTAAATAATGTGATTTTGCCCGTGTCCTAAATTATAACCTAATGTGCTCTTCAGATCAGACATCCAATCAGATAAGACCCCAAAATCTGTGCCACTTAGCAGCAGAGATACCAAACTGAAAATTTTTTGAACTTTTTTTTTTTTGGCAGTAACATTATAGAACGCTCAGTCTTTTTAATGACCACTCCACCGCCATATAGACCAGGGTCTCTCAACCAGGGTTCCTCCAGAGGTTGCTAGGGGTTCCTTGAGCAATGATCAATTTCTACCTCTCAGATAAATTCCCAATTACATCATTGATCTTTTTAGCTATCTGTAAGGGATAATTCTTTTCAATGACCTCAAGTGTAAGGAGCATTCTTCCCAGTGACCCTCACACTAATGTATCATGAGTTGTAGATTTTTAATTTTTAGCAGGGGTTCCCCGAGACCGGAGAATTATTTCAAGGGTTCCTCTGTGTTGAAAAGGTTGAGAAAGGCTGATATAGACCATAAAGAATAGTCCAGAATTATTGTCTACTTTTCGCAAAAGTGATGTATTAGCGTCATTATTATAAAATATTAAGCCAATCAGAACTTTCAGTTTAAAGCAGCTTAAAAAAATGACAGTAAGAAAAGAAATTAGGGAACTGGATGTCTCTGTGGCACAAAAACCATGGGTAGTAATTATAACTTCGAGATGTAGCACATGAGTGACGAAACACGTAAGGAGGGAGTTACGTCACTGCCACAACTCTGGAGCGCAAACAGTGGTGGTTGCGATTTCACTTTGGCTACTTAGTTATTGGCCTGATTGATTGTAAGTTTAAAAGTATTTTCTATGTGACGTTAAACACTATGAGAGGCTTTAAAGTTGTTCTAAAGTCAGAAGATTTTTGTATCTTAATGCATTTATGCATTGAGATAAAAAACCTTATGTGTGCAGCAGCCCTCCTTGGCCCCCCAATACTTACTGGAGCCCAATGTCCAGCGATGTCCAAGAGTGTCTCGGCCATTCGGGGCCATTGGCTCTCGCTGCTGTCAATCAAAGTCAATTAGCCAATCAGGAGAGAGGGAGGGCGGGTCGTAGCTGCTTGCTGTGGGGGCACTCCACAGGAGGAAGGGGCCAGGAGTACAGAAGAAGCAACCGAGAAGAGGAGTATCTGGGCTGCTCTGTGCAAATCCACTGCACAGAGGAGGTAAATATAACATGTTAGTTATCTTTATAGAAAAAAAGGAGACTTTACAATCACTTTCACTTTTCTTTTGGATGTTGCTGTCACAACCATTTCAGTCTTTGCAGCTGACACCAAGCTATGCAGTGGGATAACATCCTTACAGGTTGTCTTCAATTTGCAAACCATAGTTTATTTGGGCAACTATGTGGCAAATGAGGTTTAATGTTGAAAAATGTAAAGTTATGCACTTGGTGGCTAAGCCCCTACTGAGGAAGTCCCGACAATTGGACATAACGTACGTATAGGACGAGGACCCCCATACACAACGCCATCCCCTGGCCCCAGACAGCAGTGTTGTCAGTGTTTATGAGAGTCAAGCGATTTGTGGTCAGCACTGCCTATAGTGCCATTTCTTGTAAGTGCAATATTTTATCCTAATATTAAATTAGTGTTTTAAACGGAGAGCACTAGGGTTGTATGCGTTTTCCCCCTGCATGTGTGTGGTTGGGATTTGAGATCTATCCATTCATTCTTCCATTCAGTGAGGAATTGGAGATGCTAGCTGTTTGCTTCAACCCCAGAGAGGGAAAACTGCTTGATGAGACCTACTGGTAATACAGGGGTCATGTCAGTGAGGTGAGAGGTTACTCTATATGAGTGGTGGATTCACACTGTTCGGTTGTGTCACTTGTGATTTTTGGGGATTGATTTGGATAAGATTCATCGATTCTACAGAATATTTTTCACATATCGACACTTTTTGGATTGTATATAAATTTGGAAAGAACCCTTAACCATATTTTTGTATATATATGTTTTTGTTTGTGTGCACATTTGTACTTTGCACTGATAATTTAATGTATTTATAAGGAGTTGCGATACACAATTTTTTGTTATGGGGCTAAGAATATGCATGCATCATACATACTAAGGGGAGAACAACTGGGGGAATCCATAGTGGAGAAGGATCTGGGGGTTTTGGTAGATCATAAGCTTAATAATGGCATGCAATGCCAAGCTGCGGTTTCAAAAGCAGCAAAACCCTTTCTTGTATTAAGAGAGGTATGGACTCCAGAGATAGAGACATTATTTTGCCCCTGTACAAATCATTAATAAGACCTCATCTGGAATATGCAGTTCAGTTTTGGGCACTAGTTCACAAAAAGGATATCGGGGAACTGGAGAAAGTGCAGAGAAGAGCAACCAAACTAATAAGAGGCATGGAGGAGCTCAGCTATGAGGAAAGATTAGAGGAACTGAATTTATTCTCTCTTGAGAAGAGGAGATTAAGAGGGGATATGATCAACATGTACAAGTATATAAGTGGTCCATATAGTGATCTTGGTGTTGAGTTATTCACCTTAAGGCCATCACAGAGGACAAGAGGGCTAGTCTTAACTCTAGACTCCCTCAAAGGCTGGCCAATTCAGTAAATTGTTTTAACTACTTCAGCCCTGGAAGGATTTACCCCCTTCCTGACCAGAGCACTTTTTGCGATTCAGCACTGTGCCGCTTTAATTGACGACTGTGTGGTCGTGCGATGCTGTACCCAAACAAAATTCATGTCCTGTTTTCCCCACAAATAGAGATTTCTTTTGGTGGTATTTGATCACCTCTGTAGTTTTTATGTTTTGCGCTATAAACAAAAAAATAGCAACAATTTAAAAAAAAAAAAACATTATATACATAAATATCCAAAAAAAATATAAAAAAAAAATGTATTTATCAGTTTAGGCCAATATATATTCTTCTACATATTTTTGGGAAAAAAATTGCAATAGGCATATATTGATTGGGTTGCGCAAAAGTTATTGCGTCTATAAACTAAGGGAATAGATTTAAGGCATTTTTATTTATTTTTTTTACTAGTAATGACGGCGATCTGCGATTTTTATCGGGACTGCGACATTGCCATGGACGGATCGGACATTTTTGACACTTTTTTAGGACCAATGATGTTTATACAGGGATCAGAGCTAAAAATAGCCACTGATTACTGTATAAATGTCACTGGCAGGGAAGGGGTTAACACTAAGGGGCAATCAAGGAGTTAAATGTGGGAGGAGTGTACTGACTGGGAGTAGAGAGAGAAAGCTGTTCCTGATCACTGGGAACAGCAGATCTCTCTCCACTTCCCTGTCAGAAGGGCGACCTGTTTGCTTACATCAACAGATCCCCATTCTGGCTCTGTGAGAAGTGACTGCGGGTGGCCGGTGGACATCGCGCCCGCCAGCATTGGCTCCAGAGACGTGCAGCGGGCACGCATGCACACCCCCTACAGTCTCTTAAAGTACCGCCGTACAGCTACGGCGATTGGCGCAATAGAGCTGACCTGCCGCTGTCAAACGAGGGCGGCTGATCGGCAAGTGGCTAAAAAAGGCCTGGATTCTTTCCTAAATACACATAATATAACTGGATACTAATATGTATAAATAGTAAAGTTGATCCAGGGAATATCTGATTGCCTGTTGGAGGATCAGGAAGGAAATTTGTTCCGCCGCTGGAGCAAATTAAGTCATGCTTTGTTGGGGAGTTTAATTTAACCACTTCACCCCCGGAAGGATTTTGCACTTTTTGTGATTCTGCACTGTGTCGATTTAACTGACAATTGTGCGGTCATGCAACGTTGTACCCAAACGAAAATTTGGGTCCTTTTTTTCCCACAAATAGAGCTTTCTTTTGGTGGTATTTGATCACCTCTGCGTCATTTCTGATCACCGCTATAAACAAAAAAAGAGCGACAATTTTGCAAAAAAAAAAATTTTTCTTACTTTTTGCTAAAATACATTAAAAAAAAAAAAAAAAAACTATTTTGTCATCGGTTTTGGCCGATGACACAGTGAGCGTGTGAGCTTTCCTCCGGCGACGCGTGTGCGCTCACGATCCGTGATCTCCCAGCCGCTGTCAGGTGACGGCGGTTTGCGATATCAAACCACTTTGCCGCCGTCATGCGACAGCGGCTGGTCGGCAAGTGGTTAAGCACAGAAAAAAATGATCACATGGATTCATTAGCTTGTTGTTTTATTTGACACTAATTGCATATTTATTATTGGGATACACATTACAAGCGTTGTCTTATTATTACTATTTTAAACTTATTTTACTAAAAAAGTGTTCTGTTACAATCTCTGTCCTATCTGGAGATATTTCCAGAATTCCCTGTCCAGAAAGGCACAGGGCAATCTCCCATGGAAAATAAAATAGATACTGCTGAATCCCAGCTGACTGGCCACAAGGTTTGCAGGTTCTGATCAGGTTGAACACTGGTTCTCCTATGGGTAGGAGATCAAGCTGAAGTCATTTTTTACTAAATTGAGCTCACTATATGCCAATGCAGTGTGTGGATGGGCAACATATTTTTGTAATCTCCCAAATGGGGGACAAATAAAAACCTTTCAGAAGATCTAAATCAGGGGTCACAAACTCAAATTACCTGAGGGCTACTGGACAAGTTTTCATACCCCATGGGGGTCACATGCAAATTTTTAAACTTCAAAGACAACATTAAAATATATACAGTGGTAGTTACTGCTTGCTACCAGTCATGCATCCTCACTGTGCGCAACAAATGCAGCCTCACCAGTGCCCATCAAATGCAGCATACCAGTGCCCATCGAATGCAGCCTTATCAGTGCCCATCAAATGCAGCCTCACTGTACCCATTAAATGCAGCCTCGCTGTGCACATCAAATGCAGCCTCACCAGTGACCATCAAACACAGCCTCACGGTGCCCATCAAATGCAGCCTCACTGTGCCCATCAAATGCAGCCTCACCATGCCCATCAAATGCAGCTTTACCAGTGCCCACCAAAAGCGTGCCTCACCAGTGCCCGTTAAATGCACCCTCACTGTGCCCATCAAATGCAGCCTCATTGCCCATCAAATGCAGCCTCACTGTGCTAATCAAATGCAGCCTAACCAGTGCCCATCAAATGCAAAGTCCCATCTCCTGGACTGGCTCCTATGATACACGTTACAATGATTCAATTTCCAGGCATTGGATCAGTTTGCCGCCTATCACAGAAGTCGGTCTAGGAGGCGGGACTTTGTTACAGCGCCGCCAAACAATTTAGACCCAAGCTTCATGACACAGGGGGAGATCCCTGCTGTGTGTGACGTACACAAGGAGAGGAGGAGGGAGGGGAGCACTCTGGCACTTCGGCACCCCCACCCCCTCTGGCTCAGCTTGTGGCACCTGGGCACGGTGCACTATGTGCACTTACCCAGAATCAGCCCTGCTGCTGAAGCCACAGCTCAAAGCGGACCCAGGGCAGACAGCCTACTGATAAATTTCTATGTATCCCGGTAGACCAGTCCGGCCCTGATCATGGTGGACCAGTCCTGCGTGCCATTTGTAACCGGTCCACGGGCAATTTATGGCCGATACTTTGAGACCCCTAATCTAAACATTCCATGCTCTGTCCAACACTGTAAAAATTGGGCTGGCGTTGGGATTTATATGTAGCCATCAATCTTCAGGCAGGTTGAAATCACTGTAGAGCAGCCAATATCAACCAGGGTTCCTTCAGAGGTTATCAGAGGTTCCTTGAGCTTTGGCTGATGGACCTCCAAACCGTTGCTGCCTGAATGGTTCCAGGGCCATTACCAAACATCAGACCCACTAGCATGACACCAATGATCTCTTTAGTTGTCTATACGGGTGGCATTCTGTCCACCACTGTATGGAAGGAATGCTTTTCACTGGCCACCAATTTAAGGGGCATGTTTTCCAATGACTTCCAATTAATTCATTTTTAGCAGGTGTTCTCTGAGACTGGAAATGCTTTTCAAGCATTCATTTGGGGTTATAAAAGGTTGAGAAAGGCTTCTGTAGCGTGATGCATAAAAAAAACAGAAAAGGGTCTCCCTCTATGGTTTGGAGAAGAGGAGAGTGAGGGGTGTTCTGCAGTCCTAACAGACTTCCTGCCCTACAGTGACAAGGCTACTGCTCTATAGATACAGTACAGTGAGTGAGTCACCCTAGGACAGGAAATGTGTTACTGCCAGGGTCACTCGGTAAATCTATAGGAATAAAGCCTGCATAAAAACTATCGCAGCCATCATATTTATCCATATTTGTAAAAAATGAACAATGAAAAAGGTGAACTAACACTGTACAACCTCACCCACTCCCCCTACATCCCGTCCCTGCTGTGCTTACGTCTGTGTACAATGAGCTTCACTGCCCACCACTCAGACGATGCAAGGGTCTAGGGATTTGAAAGCCTTGCCCTTCCTCCAAGGCAAATCATAGCAATTCTGATCGGTCATGTGCTGGCTTGATCAATCAGAATCACTCTGATTTGTTCCTAAGGAAAGAAGTGGAAGGATTCCATGACTTTCAAACCCATGGACCCCTGCCCCGGCTGCATGGGAAGTAAAAAGGGATCACCCATGGGGGGAGATTTACTAAAACTGGAGAGTGCAAAATCTGGTGCCATTCTGCGTAGAAACCTTTGAGGTTTTATTGTCAAAGCTGAATCGAACAACCTGAAGTTAGAAGCTGATTGGCTACCATGCACAGCTGCACCAGATTCTGAGTGCACCAGTTTTAGTAAATCCCCCCCACTGCTTTATTCAATCTGCCTTCCTTTTCACATGCAGGAAGGAAGCAAACCTTGGAAGTGGGGTTCAGTTATAATGAGGATACAGCAAGATACGCTCCATTCTGCAAAACAGTGGCAGACATATTAAATGCGTCCTTCCGGCAACCACACACTCGTAGAACTACAAATTATTACAAGGCACGTCTGAGCTTATTGAAGTTAAACTATTGAAAAGATCAGCAGAGATTTGGAGAACAAAAGTCTGCAAAATGCTTCAGAGATAGCTTGTAACACACCTAGTCAATAATTTACTCTTCCTGTCAACAAGTAAATTGCTAAATGTTTGTTTGCACAAAGAAAAAAAAAAGATAGAAATGTTTGTCAAAATTCATTTGAGTCTGTTAGAAGAAAATAACAACTTATCGTACTAAAGAATTGGATTTACTTACGGTACTCAACTACGAGTGATAACGCGTACTCCAATACAGAATGAACTAACGGAGCACAATTATTATCTCATTTGTTACAGTGAAAATATCATGCATTCTGGAGATAAAAGTATTGCAATTACATGAAAAATATGGATACAATACTGAAACAATGAAATGTCTATCAAAGTGTCCTTAAGGCTCCTGAGCCTTAAACAAGTGACCCAATCCTCTACAATATATCTGTATAAACTCCCAGGTAAACTTCATAGTGCTCTTCCCATCCTCATACAACTGCAGAAATGTGTACCCATTCCACCCTATGCTCCAAACCTGCTTATCTTTGAATATAGGCCTCTTAAATTACAGGAGGTCTATAAGTCCTTGATGGAAAAAAGGTTAAACTCTCCAACCCCTCCTCATACACAGCTTATGGACATAGAAGGATTAGAACTGCCAACTCCTCCTTACGCATAGCATGACACAGAAGAAAAGAAGAGATGCCATAGTGCTCACTGCAGTATTAATAAAAACATCCCCACACAAATAAACCACTCACAGGTAACATCAGAAAAAATGTAATCCTAAAAGTGAAAATGGTGCACGATAATCCTCCACAATCTTCGTCTACAAATATTCCAGGTGATCTTCACAAAGATCTTCCCATGAACAAATAATAGTGTGTGAACACTCTTCACGCAGTGCACCAAATCTGCTCACTTATGGGTGTAGACCTTTTAAATTATAGGAGGTCTATAAACACCAATGGGTAGGAAAGGGATAAAATCTCCAACTCCTCCTTATACACAGCACGTGAACTCACAAGAGTTAAAATGGTCAACTCCTCCTTATAAACAGCATAACTCGAAAAAGAAGAAGAGATTCCATAGTGCTCACTGCAATATTTATTGTAATATCCACGTAGATGCGTAGCTAAAACCACCCAGAGCTGTATTACTTAACCCAGCGTTTTTCAACCGGTGTGCTGCAGCACCCTGGAGTGCCATGGAGAGTCCCCAGGGGTGCCGTGGCAAAATGACCCCAGCTTAGGCAGCTATGGCAGGTATCTGATCATTAGCTACTGTTGGCCACTCGATTGTGTTACAGAAGTGCCAGTCCGCTGTCTAAAGCTCACTTCCCGAAGTCACTCAGGAAGCCGTGCAGGCCTCCCGACCGCATCCTGCCAACCAATGATGTCATTGGTTGCTAAGGGTGGGTCGGGCGTACGTACAGCTTTCTGGGTTGTGCAAGTTGCAGGTCCCAGGAGATGCTGGCTGGCTGGCTTTTCCTAGAGGGGAGGTGAAGCAGAGAGTGTAAGGATAGAAGGAAGAACACGGAGGAGGCTCTTCAGTGGCTGAATATGAGCTTGTTGAGGTACAGCAATTGTGCATGTAATTTACCTGCACATATTTGTAATTCATAGGATTAATTGCAGGCATGGTGATTGCTTTTTTTTTAATGTAATATAAATATACATAAGATATGTGGGTTTTAATTACTGTATTTTTGGTAATGGTAACTATACTTATTTAATGGTAACTGCACTTTTTTTTATTTTGTGCTCCACACATTGCTCTGCTGCAGTTTGGCCGCAGCACAGGTGTAGCGCAGGGTACCCACGTTTTTCATGTGTGTTACCTGCGGTTTCCCATAGATTTCTATTATGTCCCTCATTTTTGGTGTGCTTTCAGAAAATGCACCAAAAATGTAAGACATAATAGAAGTTTATGAGAACCCACAGGTAATGCACAAGAAAACCGCGGGTACCCTGGGCTACACCTGCGCTGCGGCCAAGCTGCAGTGAATCAATGTGAGGGTGCCCCTAATTGTGTGTAAAAGTGTTATATGGGTTTTTTTTCCACTTCAAGACCGCAATACGTATATTAGAAGGCCAGTATGGTCGCCGGAAGTTATGGGAGGAGCCCGAGGGGTATTTAAGCAGCCCACTCTCCTGTGTTCCTTGTCGGTTCCAGTGTGCGATACCCTCCCACCCATCCCCTTTACAGGACACTTTCTTCACATTCCCTCGGAATGCGGCCTGGCTGGTCCAAACCCAAATGGGGAGGTCCCCAGAAGGATGGAGTGTCCCTATCCTTTCCCTACTCGCCTCAAACTTCTCCCTGCCACTAATTAATGTTCCTGTCAGGTGGGTGACCTGTCCCTACACTACCCACAGGTGAAATGTGTGCCAAGCCTGGGAGCCAGGGCCTCAAATAGGCTCTGCCTAACACAATATGGCTGCAAGAGTCACATGGGAGAGCAGTATCCAATCAGATAGCTTCCCCAGTGACCCTGGAAAGGAGTGCCACCTGCAGTGGAGAAAGTAGACTGAACCTGCCTACAACCCAGCATAATAGGTAAGAGCAGGGTTTCTCAACAAGGGTTCCGTGGAGCCCTAGGGTTCCATTAGAGGTTGCTAGGGGTTCCTTGAGCAGTAGGCAATTTCTGCATTTCAGATAAGTTCCCACTGACACAATTGATCTTTTTAGCTATTTCTAAGAAGGTAATACTTCCCAATGAGCACAAGTGTATGGAGCACTCTTCCCACTGAACATCACACTAAAATATCATGAGTTGTAGATTAATAATTTTTAGCAGGGGTTCCCCGAGACCGGAGAACTATTTTAAGGGTTCATCAGGGTTGCAAAGGTTGAGAAAGGCTGGGTAAAAGGGTATTAAAAAAAAAACCCAGGGAGGGAGTGAATTTCCTCTTTAACCGTTCAATATTTACAATACACTTTTTGAATATTACTTCCCTTTAAATGTTATTTTTATGTTTGGTACTCTGCTCATCATTACCTCGCTATACGGAGCTGGCCTACCTGTTTATCCAGGCACTGTTATGAGACTTTTATCTCCCTAGAAAACAAAACCAACAAACAGGGAAAACGAGCAACAACATTTTGTTTACGTCTCCGCAACTTAGGAAATAAGCTGGTACAGATCCAGCCGTATGCAAAGCCTTCCTCGGTCGTCTCGGGAAAAGTCGCAGCTGCAGAACATAAGCTTCACCTATTGTCGTTTATCTTCCCTTCCATTTAGCAAATTTAACGAAACCCAGGCAAGAAAATAGGTAGAGAGATTTGCGCGATGTACCTGCAAGACGGGGCCCACTGAGGAACCCGCACCAGCCGTAATCCATTTTATATTACACTCTACAAAATATCCCAGCTATTCTGAGTCATATTCTCCATAATGCGATTACCAAACACGCTTCTTATTGAGGTGAAGCATGTGAAGAATATGTAGCCATTTCCTTTCTGTATTTTATGGTAAATTGAATTGTGGATAATCCACTGAAGACAGACTTTAGTTTGTTTACTGTTTTCTACTCGGCGTCTTTTGAACTCAGCGGGGGTCATCCGCATACAACACGCTGACAGTGCTGAAGGGGGACTAAATAATGGCATTTAATGCATGCCATCCCAAATTTCTTTATGACCAAAAAGATTGCCTTGCCAGCAATTATAAAAAGTCCTTGATGTGTAAGTTACCTTACACTGAACACTCTTGTTTATTTTAACCCCTTCACGCCTAAGGGTAAAACAAATGTTAATGCCTAAGCACAATTTTGCAAGTTTGACATGTGTTAGTAAAACCGTACATATCATCACAACTACTTTGTGCATCCAGGTGGATTATACCTTGTTTTTCCCAGGACAGATTGGGCTTTCAGTTGGTAGTAAATGGTTATGGATATCCTCTGATTTTTTTTTTATTATCAAAGGAAAACTGGCCCATAATAGTAAAAAAATATATATAGTTGTAATTTTTTTTCTTGTTACTATCATAACCTACAACCAAAAAACAACCCTAAATTCTCCTTCTCCTGATGATTGCAGCGATACCACATATGTGTATGTTATTTGTTGTTTGTACCCATAGTACAGCCGAAAAGCAATAGTGCGCATTTTGCTTTTTTTTTCTTACGTAAGACACACCGACACTAACTGTCACTAATGCTAATTTTTAAAAAAATGTCCAAAATATACTGATCCTGACCTTGACCACTGACCCTTGACACTAACCCTGGCACTGAACTAGATCAAACCTTGATCTAGGTATTTTTTCTTTATTTTATATTTAAATTGTTATTATTTATTTATTTTTCTTTACACACACTTTTTTCCCCTCTCTGCAAGGAAAGAAAATGATGTATTGTATCTTTCCTCTCCATTCACAGAGAGAGTAAAACACAGGGGCGGGGTTCAGAGTGACTGATCACTGTGGCAGCCAATCAGAGGCCAGAGGCGTCACTAGGGGGGAACAGGGGGTGTGGGCTGCAACAGGGTGACACCCACTGGAGGGGTGACACAATCCAATTGGCTCCCTTGGCAGACAATTTTTTTTTTTTTGCCGCCGACCCGGAAGTTCAGAACAATGAAGCGCAGCTGTCGCGCCTGGCCTGCTGTGTGTCTTTTCTCTTCCTCAGCCTGGGTCTGTCACTAAGGATCTCTGCCAGGGCAGCGCAGTCCTTTCCTCCCCAGCTGCTGCCCGGCTGGGTGTACAGCTGGTGCTGCTGTTGTAATGGGTGGGGAGTGTCATGTCCACGCCGACACCATGTTTTTCTGCACCAGGTGACACCAACCTTAGTGACGCCACTGTCAGAGGCTACCACAGTGATCAGGTAATCCAGAATCGGGAGATCCAAAATAAAATCTCCTGCTCCTGATGATCGCAGTGATGCCACATACACTATGTGTATGTTATTTTTTGTTTGTACCCATAGTACAGCCCCAGAAGCAATGCTGCGCATTTTGCACTTTTTTTGTGTCCTACCTAAAACACACCAACACTGATGATAAAAAAAAAATCCTGCCCAAAATATACTGACCCTAACCTTGACCTTTGACCCTTACTTGTCCCAAATATTAACCCTGGCACTGACCTAGATCAGACCTTGATCTAGGAAGTTTTTATTACTGTATTACTGTTATTACTGTATTAGCCAATCAGAGGCTACCACAGGTGACCCAGAATTCGGAGTTCCGGGTCTTGATCATTAGTACCATGGTCTATGCAGCGCGCTCCCAGCACAAAGTAGGATACGAATATATGCGGCCCCACGGAGAAAAGCCCAGTGCAGCGGGGCCGCATACATGTGTTATATCGGTGGGAAGGGGTTAAATATACGTAAACCCAACCACTAAACTCAGATAAAAGCTTTAACACGTTTACGCCATTTCAAAAGTCAAGCTCTTTAATGTAGAGTAAATAACAGGCAGGGGCTCACCAGAGAGGTAGGTGTGTTATCCAGGACTTTTCTTCAGGTTTGCAAATTGGCACCCCTGCCAATAAACAAAGCAACACTGCTGGGACTATTTTTTATTTGGTCCCCTCTGGGGAGTATGCAGGTGGGTACATTTGCGATACCCCTTCTGTAGTTCCTGCCCGGGGGCTCCAGCACTGCAATCCTGAGACAAGGAGGGATATACAGCTGTCCCTCGCCTCTCCTTGTAGTGATAGAGGACCGGAGCCTCCTCAGTCCTCACTTTTCAAGGCTGTGAAGCAGCCACTGTGATGGACAGAGATAGAGAGCTGAGCTCAGCTGTGCTTTGGTGCTGCCACCCACTCCGGTGGTCTGGACTCCTCTCCTGGCAAACTCTGAGTGCATTGTTTTTTGGTTGTTGACATATTATTTGCTACCCAGCCTCTACCCACAGTTGAATGAAAGACCACCATGACCTTGCACGCTGCATAGGAGGGAATACGGATCTATTGTTGCTGCTAGGTGGAAACCATTGCTGCTGCTTGGAAATCTATTGTTATTTCTGGAGGGTGCTACTGGTGCTGCTGGAGGAAGCTATTGTTGTTGCTGGGGGTCTATTATTGCTGCTGGAGGATATACTGTTGCTAACTCTGAGTCCACTGTTTGTGGTTATTGCAGTGAATGCACTGTTTTGTGGTTATTTTAATTGACATATTATTTGCTACCCAGCCCCTACCCACAGATAAATGAGAGACTGTCATGAATGTTTATATTGCATAGGGATCTATTGTTGATGCTGGAGGAAGCAATTTTTACTAACACTTTTGTTTAGTTTAAATATACATAAACCCAACCACTAAACTCAGGTATGAGCTTTTTGGTTATTTTAATTGACATATTATTTGCTACCCAACCTTTACCCACAGTTCATTAAAAAACCACCATGATTGTTCAGGTTGCATAGGAGGGAATAGGGATCTATTGTTGCTATTTTTGATACTGAAGGAAGCTATTGTTGCTGCTAGGAAGTGTATTGTTGTTTCTAGAGGAAGCTATTGTTGCTGCTGGGTGATCTACTGTTGCTAACTCTGAGTGCACTGTTTTGTGGTTATTTTAATTGACATATTATTTGCTACCCAGCCTCTACCCACAGTTAAATGAGACCATCATGATTGTTTGTACTGCATAGGGAATATGGATCTATTGCTGATGCTGGGGGTTATATTGTTGCTGACAGAGAAACCTATTGTTGCTGACAGAGAAACCTATTGTTGCTGCTAGGTAATCTATTGTTGTTGCTGGAGGAAGCTATTGTTGCTAAATTATAGCATTTAATGCATGCCGCCCCAAATTTGTTTATGACCAAAAAGATGGCTTGCCAGCAATTATAAAAAAAAAAGTCCTTCATGTGTCCATTACCTTACAATTAACACTTTTGTTTAGTATAAAATATACATAAACCCAACCGCTAAACTCAGATATAAGCTTTTTGGTTATCTTAATTGACATATGTACTACCCACAGTTGATTGAAAGACCACCATGATTCTTCAGGTTGCATAGGAGAGAATAGGAATCTATTGTTGCTATTTTGCTACTGAAGGCCGGTATTGTTGCTGCTAGGAAATCTATTGTTGTTTCTGTAGGTAGCTATTGTTGCTGCTGGAGGAAGCTATTGTTGCTGCTGGAGGTATATTGTTGCTGTTGGGGAAAGCTATTGTTGCTGCTGAAAGAAGCTAGTGTTGCTGCTAGGTAATCTATTCTTGTTTCTGGATGAAGCTATTGTTGCTGCTGGGGGTCTATTGCTGCTGCTGGGACAAGCTATTGTTCCTGCTGGGAGGGTCTATTTTTACTGCTAGAGGAAACTATTGTTGCTGGTGACTTTATTGTTGCTGCTAGGGAATCTACTGTCGCTATTGGAGGAAGCTGTTGTTGCTGCTGGAGGAAGCTATTGTTGCTGCTGGGGGAAGCTATTGTTGCTGCTGGAGGAAGCTATTGTTGATGCTGGAGGACACTATTATTGCTGCTGGAGGAAGCTATTGTTGCTGCTGGAGGAAGCTATTGTTGCTGCTGGAGGGAATTATTGTTGCTGCTGGAGGAAGCTATTGTTGCTGTTGGAGGGAGTTATTGTTGCTGTTGGAGGAAGCCATTGTGGTTGCTGGATGGAGTTATGCTGCTGCTTGAGGAAGCTATTGTTGCCGCAGGTAAATTTATTGTTGATGCTGGAGGGAGTTATTGTTGCCACTGGTGAATTTATTGTTGCTGCTAGGAAATCTATTGTTGCTGCTGGAGGAAGTTATTGTTGTTGCTGGAGGTAGCTATTGTTGCTGCTGGAGGAAACTATTGTTGTTGCTGGAGGGAGTTATTGTTGCTGCTAAAGAATCTATTGCTGCTGTTGAGGATTTATTGTGTAGGGGGTATTCTATTGCTGCTGGGGAGACTGGGTGCAGGGGAGGGCTGGTCCAGGGGGTAGGGTGGCAATTGCCCCCCAGGCCACCCTAACTTACATTTAAAATGGCTGAAGGCTGCTGCCCGCTCACACTTTTTTTTCTTGTGGAGGAAGAAAATAGGGCCCAGGGGCGCAGCCACCAACTAACTGCAGGCAAAGGGGGGCGCCCAGGGCCGGCCCTACCATGGATCCCGCTAGGCCCATTGGGTGGGCATGGATGGTGAGCTGATTCGGTGGTTCAATGGGCCACTTGACTGGACTTGCCCCCCAGGCCTACGGCTGCCAGCCCTCCCCTGACTGGGTGTTATTGTTCCTGCTGCTGCAATCACATGCTCTAAGAACTAGGCGTTCAGAGCTGTATGGTGAATAACCTGGGCGTATTTCGTTGCCCGCAAGTCACAGGTCTTGTGTACTGCCAGCTGCCAGTAGAACTAAATGTCGGGCTGCAATACACAGCGGCTCTACATATATATGATGATGATGATGAACACCCCAGCAGTGCTTGCAGTCAGTGATGCATGTACACAGAGGCCTATGCCCTGAGCACAGTCTACATTTGGGGCAATTTAAATGAATGCAGCCATCACATATAAGGATTGGTAAGCTGCGATATACTGTACACATTTTTTTTTTTTGGGGTTTAATACAGCTTTAACAGCCATTGCACAGAACAGCGGACATTGACACAAGTCAATATAACAAGTACAGGTGTTCCAACAGATGCATGTTATTTCTAAATATATTTTCCATTCATTCTCCAGGCTGTCGGTTTTAATTTGCATAGCTTTTTATTCGTAGAACCAAATATTGAGTCACTGCTTTGTGGAGAGTAATAATGGAAAATGATCCTTTGGTTCCAAGGACTAGAGATGTACAGGGCTGCACTATGACAAAGGAGCAGTTTGCAAAGCTCAGCTTGCAGAAATATATAAAAATGGGCCGGTTGCCTGGATTCTGGGGCCCCATTCTTCAGCTTTTGTCAATCATCATTTTGCTTCATATAATTAGGATCAGCAAAGCCATATGGAGGGATCCTCCATTAAGTTGAACTCCAGGAATGATCTTTATTATATACTTACATTGGTCCAGCTTGCAGCTTTGTTGTAGATTTTCATTCCTTTAGTGGGGTCAAATTGATGTTTAATTTCAACCGCAGTTGAATGCTTGTTCAAAAATCTACTAGTGTATTGCCAGTTCTACCTGAGGGAGCACTGGCTGGGGAAGCTGACAATCACTGTTGTAGTCAGTGCTATTGTTGTGATAGCAGCGATATTCTGGGTCCTGTGCGAGTGACAGAGAAGGAGAGATACAGCATTTTCCCAAGCAAATCACCAGAGCTCAGGCAGAACTGCACAGGGAGCCCTGTTGCTAGGTTTGTACAGGTCCCCCTGATCATCAGGAGCCAACCATGAGTAGTGAGACTGCTGGACCAACTGACTGCCAAGTGTATAGGATGGATCTGTTGTATGCAAGGATAGGAGAGCAGAGCTATTGAGTTGAATCCCTTACTGCACACAGTTAATGCAATAGAGACAGATCCTTACCTAACAGCGCATTAGCCAAAGATACAGCTTCATGTGCACCACCTTAAAGAAGGGCCCCGGCAACAACCAGCTAACCTTGACAATTAGGTGCCAATCACTTTAGACACCACCAGGGGTACCTCTTTGCCAATAAAGCATACACCCACCTGGCTTTGAGGCTGTATGCATAGAGTGCACCCAGAAACATTGTTTAACTGGTTCCCGACCGGCTTGCGTACGTTTACTGCTGCAGTGTGGCTATATAGCGTGAATCACCATCTTTAAAAGGTGGTTCACACATGCGCAGTAGCGGGCAGGAGCACGCCACAATCTGCAGAGCTGTAGCCGCAGCTCGGGCGCACTCAATCTCCACCGGCGAGCCACGATTGCTTGACAGAGCAGAAAAACAGGGAACTGCTGATGTAAATGCGGCGGTTCCCCGCTCTGTCAGGCAGCATGTCAGAGAACTACTGATCCCTGTACACGGGATCAGTTAGGTCTCTGGTGCCCCTGACAGCCCAGCCCCCTCACAGTTAGAACACACCCAGGGAAAACAGTTAACCCCTAGATCGCCCCCCTAGGTTAACACCTTCACTGCCATTGACATTTACACGGTAATCAGTGGATATTTAAATTTCTGATCGCTGTAAAAATGTCATTGGTCCCAAAGAAGTGTCAAAAATGTCTAACATGTCCGCCCCCAATATCAAAGTCCAGATAAAAATTGCAGATCGCCGCCATTATTATTAAAAAAAATAAATTTAAAAATGCAGAAATTAAATCTCATGGTTTGTAAACGTGGCAACTTTTGCACAAACCAATCAATGAACGCCGATTACGATTTTTTTTTGCCAAAAATATGAGGAAGAATATAAATCGGCCAAAACAGATGAAAATACATGTTTTTATATATTTTTTTGGATATGTATTTTAGCAAAAAGTAAGAAATAATGTTTTTTTTTGCACAATTGTCACTCTTTTTTTGTTTATAGCGGTGATCAGAAATGACGCAAAGGTGATCAAATACCACCAAAAGAAAGCTTTATTTGAGGGAAAAAAGGACGCAAATTTCATTTGGGTACAACGTCGCACGACCGCGCAATTGTCAGTTAAAGCGACGCAGTGCCGAATCGCAAAAAGTGCTCTGGTCCTAACATGGGACTGAAGTGGTTAGGTAGCTAATTCTTTTATGCTATTAACGTTTTCATGGTTGATGCTATACTTGCTGATTTTGTGTGGACTAGTGGGGCTTAGCCTTATTGCAGCCTAAGGTAAGGGCCATAGATGAAGTTAACCTGCCCGCTGGTTCTCCTGCTTATTGGTTCTATGCTTTGCATTTGCTTACCCTTCTATAATACAATCATCTTTGTAATTCTCAAGTTGCCCATGGTCTATTTTCTGTGTACTATCATTGAGCAGTAGAATATTAAGATGCATAGGTGTGAGTAACCTATAACCAGGTGTGTCTGTGGGAACTGAGAGGCTCCAAGAGTTGAGGCAGAGAACAGAGGACCCAACCTTTTTTTTTTTCCTAGGTTGACCTAGATGGACTTGTGTCTTTTTTTTACCTAACTATGTAACAAACTAAGCGGCTTCTACGGGGGTAGAGCTACAAATGAAATTCCACTTTAATCATAATCACGTTCATGTACTTCTCTTTTGTTCTGTCTTATATGGAAAAGTCAAGCATGGCACCAGTGTGTCCTCTGCCTTGGACTCCGGGCGTAATCTTGAGGGAACCTCTGTCTGAGTTCTTTCAAGATTTGGGCAGCCATCTTAGTGAAAACGGGGATTTATATAGCCCCTGCTGTGTTATTTTTGGGGCCCTGTTTGTGAGGAAGAGACAGATTAAGCCTAGGGATAGGTTTCCTGGAAAAGGGACAATCTAGGGACATTGTGGACACCTCCTATTTGTACCCAGTGCTTGAATTTCAAAGATATTTCTCTGCATGCAATCAGCATACTAGTCTGTTGCAAGTCTGCACACTGGTGGAACAATGGAGCATCCCCCTCAGGAGGTCACAGTGATTGACCACAAGCAAATCTGCTTCGGGAAGCAAGACTCCACCAACCTATTGAATGTAAGCACTTTATACCTTTTGCACTACTGAAACTGCCTTATGTTTGTTGATTACTCGCCACAGTAAAAAAAAAAAGGTTTTAAGCAAAATGTGTCTTTCTGCACTATAGCCACGCGGAAGTAGCAGTAGAAGATGCTACTGCTGGACATAGCAGGAAGGATTCACTGTTATAGAGTAAGGTACCTGTGGTTGCTTTGAAAGGGTTGCAGGCCTAAACTGTTCAGAGACAGAATGGGGGAGGTTTACTAAAACTGGACCATGCAAAATTGGATGCAGCCCTGCATAGAAACCAATCAGCTTCCAGGTTTTATTGTCAAAGCTTAACTGAATAAGCTGAAGTGAGAAGCTGATTGGCTACCATGCACAGCTGCACCAGATTCTGAGTGCTCCGGTATTAGTTAACCTCCCTAGCAGGTCCCCAAGTGTGGCTCTGGGTTAATTCTCAGTACCAAAAGCGGATTACACCGTCGTATCCACTTACCTTGTCCCTACGATCCTGCGGTATCCTCCCACTGTATCCTCCGCCCGATGTGTCAGAGTTCTGGGCTCCGTTTCCTGCGAGCGTAGCAATGCATGGGGGTGGAGCTGGCGGGAATTTCAAAAAAGTGCAAAACATAAACACACACAATGCGTAGTAATCTGTTGGGATTACATTACTGCACAGGTGTCAAACACAAGGCCCGGGGGCCAAATCCGGCCCTCTGGGTCATTTCATTTGGCCCTCACACCTTTTCTGCAGCTGCAGCACTCCCCTCATCTCCACCACCCCCGTCTCAGCAGTCGGCCATAGAGTGGAGGACAGAACTCCTTCAGATTCTGCTCCTCCCTGTGCAGCTGCAGCACCCCCTCATCTTCACCTCCCCTGATCTCAGCATTCAGAAGACTCCAGCTCTCCTCTGGTCCTCCTCTAGACCCTGCACTTTCTGCTTCCTAGCTTTGCCACCACTGTGATGCAAGGAAGGATGGGGGACCCTTGACTTCTGATGGTAGGGGGTGAGCTCTTGGCACCTGATGTAAGGGGGGGGGGTGGTGCTCTGGACATCTAGTCTTACATATACAACTGGCCCCTTCAGGGCGACCATAATACTGATATGGCCCACGATGAAATCAAGTTTGACACCCCTGCATTACTGTATCAAATCATTTGACCTCAGTTTTGTCCCTAGTGCTTTGCCCACTGCCCTGTCTGCACTTTTACCATTCTTTCTGCCATTCTTTCTGCCTGGAAACTTGAGAACATCCATGGCATCCAAAAAGCGCCCCTCTACGTCAAAAGTGGTTTTGGACCAGATAGAAAACAGTGATGATGAATTAGAATCACTTGCAGAATTAAGCACTAATGATTCGTGGGGAAATTTGTCATCAGACACTGAAAGTGACGACAGCGTTGATTCTGCGACTGAGCAAATTTCAGTGTTTTTGATTTGATTACAGTACTGAATAAAATGTATTATTATTATATTATTATTTTTTATAATTATTTATAGTTATTTATTATATTATAATTTATGATTTCATGTTTCAAACATTATCATACCCGGGATGTCTACTAGACTCTTGTTTGGACAGATTTAAGTGAGTTATTTCTAAGAATTACAGGCCTACAATATAAAACAATACATTTCCATGCAAAACAATGTACTACTTTGACATTCAAAAATCAGACCGCCAGGAAGGTTGATGTCCCCCAATGAGTCAATGCAACTTAAGAAAACTGCTCTTACATCATCCAAGATCTGATTGCCTGCTCCTAAAGAGTCAACAATTACAAAGAAGCCAAACGCAAGCTACACTAAATTGGAGTTGTATCCTGCTAGCTGTGTAAGCGAGATTTGCTGTTATGATTTTTGGTTGTCCTGTATCCCTAACCCTTTTCCCCAAACTTTATTCAGCAATGAAAAGACAATAAAAGTTTAAAGCAATTGGGGCACCCAAATTATTCACTGCACTACACGCCAAGGATTCTTCCCTGAAAGTGGATACATCTAGAAGAGTAAGTACTGCTAGCCTGCTATACCAATTTAGGGGTCATTCCATGCCACCCTCGGAAAAGTTGTGATACATATAAATGTTCTTACACAAGAAGTACACAGTTTTCAGCCAAGATTCGCACATTTTTCCACCAAAGGATGTTGAGCCGGCTGGGTGCTGACAGGGCCACCCAGTAAGCCAATTTCTGACAGTTCATCGGGAGCTGGCAGAAACTGGAAGAGTGTATGGCCAGCTTAAGTCACACATTTTTTAAGTATTTGTAGAGTGTTAATTGTACTCAGTAGAACCGGGTCATTGTATGTTCCTCTGTCTTGTCTTGAAGAGTAGAAGTGAGGTTTTCATAGACATGATGTCATTCGCCCTGGTAAAGCACTGGCTTAAGGTGAGAGGATTAGCTTGTTTCCAATTCCTGGGGATACATTCCCTGGTGGCATTCAATAAGTGAATGGAAACCAATTTCCTGTACTTTTTCCTGTCGAGGTGTCAACTTCAGAAGAATTTCTGCGGGGCCAAAGAGTTATCAGTGATCTGTATGAGTAGAAATATGTTCATTTTTTTTTGTTTTTCTAATTGTTAGTGGGGTCAAATTGGCGTTCGCTGTTAATTACAGTGAGCATTTGTAGAAGCAGGATAGAAAATTATTCTTGAATGAATTTCTAAAAGTGAAAATGGTTTTCATGCAGGAAAGTCCATTCATTCCAAAGCCAAGTGTTAAAAGCAAACAACATTTTGAAGTACTTTTGAACAAATTTGTCAAGTCATTGAATGTATTGAGAATTTTTTTACGTGCGTTCATTTGAAAATCTAGTTTATGGCCAGCTGTCCGTGTTCATCCGATCCGATCCACCAGGCGGATGGAAAATAGGGTTTCCATCCGTCTGTTTTTGGCGGATCGGAGTGGATCGGGTGTCAGTGGCATGTCACTGCTGACATCCGTCGCTCCATAGAGAACAATGGAGCGTCCGTTCGGGTCCGCCTGTCAGTTTTTCCGCTAGTGTGAGAGAGCCCTAAAGCTTGACAGTTTTATAAATGCCGAAAAAAAAGGCAGTTCACTCACCAAGCACCAATTTCAGTGTTGTCATACCGACCCCACCCCACCCCACCTATGGCTTCCTCCAGGACAAAAAAAACCTATACTGGGCTGCTGTAGTGTGGTGGAAACCCATCCACTCTTTCCTTGGCCAGACTGTACAGGCCCTTCCTTCACAAGAACCAAAACTTCCATCAAAGGCAGATTTCCTCTGGAGCCATTTATCATAAAACCCACCCTAACTTGGGTGGAAGTACCTAACTAGGCATTCTGGGACTGGTCTAATTTAAAACTATGTTACAATAAAAGATGTACATTTTGAACCTTTTGTTCTTCTGAATGTCTCCGAATCTGAAAAACATAGGCTATTGTGTCCCATGGTTTCACCACCAATTTCCCACTTAGCTCATTGCCTCCTCCTGCACTCGTAGAAACAAGCAGTGCACAGGGTTAATGCACAAGAACCTGCAGCCCTCCCCGATGAACTGTTGGGAGTAATGGCTGCAAAAGGTTTTATAAAATTCAGAATAAGGTAAACTAACTTTGTAACTCCATAATGCAATCAGACACTAGGATGAGGCAGCTTGGAACAAAAAGAAAGGACATTGAAGACCCTGGCTGGACTTTACCGTGCCTGCAGTTATTATAATGTTATAGTAACAGCTGCACAGAGCAATGGCTGACTGTTCTGTGACCCTGTAAGATAGCTGGAACAGAAGAATAAAAAGCACATCTGTTCTGCTTCAACAGTTCACCTCTCTGCTGACGCTTGTAGTCCACTGATAGAAATCAGCCAGGAGAAGCATCAAATGCAGTACTCTGAAAAATGGAACATGTCCTATCTGAACGGCAGCTCTTGAAGTTGTTCTGTACAATTTATATTGTCTTGCTTTAAAATGAGTCAGAGCATACATCACCAAGGCTCTTCAAAAACAAATTCAAACATTTATTATAGTGATCACATCATAGCGGTAAAAGTTCAACATTTTGGGGCCCACGCAGGACCCCTTTATCAGGCATGGGTTATTACATGCCTAATAAAGGGGTCCTACATGGCCCTGAAACGTTGCACTTATTTTGAAGACCCATGGTGTGCTGGCGATATACTATATGCTCTGATTTACTGTATGTTGATTTCCACCTGATAGGCATGCAGCACCCATTTTCTTCAGGTTGTTTCCAGGAGTCTGCGTGTAGGTAAGTGCAGTCTGCTGTCTCCACTGCAGGTGGCACGTGGCCGCAGTGACAATGCAGGGAGAGAGGAAGTCATAGGGAACAGGGTTCCCCTATAGCTTCCTAAGTCACTGGGACAGTGATCCAATTGGATGCTGGTTGCCCATGTGACTCTGGTGCCCATTTTAGGTGTGCAGAGTCTTTTTTAAAGCGGTGTTCCACCCAAAAGTGAAAGCTTTGCTTATCTGCTTCCTCCCACCTCCAGTGCCGCATTTGGCACATTTGGGGGGGGGCGGATACCTGTGAAAAACAGGTACCCTCTCCCACTTCCGTGTAAGGGCGCAGCAGCCACCTACGTCATTTACGGTCCCTCCTCCATCCCCCCGCTGCCTTCTGGCCTTCACAGGTCCCAGAAGACAGCGGGACCATTCACAAAGCGCAGCGTGACTCGCGCATGCACAGTAGGAAACAGGCTGTGAAGCCGCAAGGCGGAATACAGGCTGGAACTCCTCTTTAAGACCCTGGCCCCTGGGTTTTGGCACACTTATGCGAGTAGGTAGAGAAGGGAAAGGAACCCCATCGGTTAGGGATAGTACTAGCAATAGAGAAAAGTTCCTGACCAGGAGGGACAGCATAGGGTCGTGACTATCTGGATACCTTCCTGATCGGGCACAAGATGGCCAGGCCGCATTCTGTCCCCTCTCAACAGACACAGTCGGTTCGCCTGGAATCTGCATCTTTACGGTATTATAAACGGTGATGTGCCCGGCTGGGTGGCTGTCCCACCAGGTTTATTGTGAACTGTTGCTGCATTACTTCAATGCAAGTTTTATATTGCACCTGACTGTGTAGATTGTTGCAGTCGCACCACGCTGCCCCTCACCTACATGCATGATGTGAATATTCTACGTGGTTTGATTTAACAAGTTGCCGACTGCCCGGCGTGTATTGACGGCGGCAACATGGCTCGATATTGCATATCACCGTCACCTGACGGCAGCTGCAAGATCGTGGATCAAGAGCACGCTCACTGTGTAGAGGGGGAGCCAGGGAGCGGGTGGGGCAGACTCAATATCTGCTGGCTACCCGCGATCACTCCCCCGAAATGAAAGAATGGGATCCATGTGTGTAAACACACAGATCTCTGTTCTGACAGGGGAGAAGGAGTGTGATTGTAGGCTTCCTGTATATGGGAGCAGTGATCACTCTCCTCTCCCACTCAGCCCAGCCCCCACACTGTTAGTAACACCTCCTAGGGAACACAGTTAACTCTTTGATCACCCCCTAGTGTTAACCCCTTTCCTGCCAGTGACATTTACACAGTAATCAGTGCCTTTTCATAGCACTGATCGCTGTATAAATGCCAATGGTTCCAAAAAAAGTGTCAAAAGTGCCCAACATGTCCACTGCAATGTCCGCCATTGCTAGTAAAAAAAAATTTAAAAAATAAAAACCCCATAAATTAATTCTCATCGTCTGTAAACGCGGCAACGTTTGCTCAAAACAATCAATATACGCCAATTGCGATTTTTTTTTACCAAAAATATGAGGAAGTATATATATATTGGCCAAAACTGATGAATACATTTGTTTTTTTATATATATATTTTTTTGGGATATGTATTTTAGCAAAAAGCAAGAAATATTGTTTTTTTTTCAAAACTGTCACTCTTTTTTTGTTTATAGTGGTGATCAGAAATGACGCAGAGGTGATCAAATACGACCAAAAGAAAGCTCTATTTGTGGGGAAAAAAAGACGCCAATTTCGTTTGGGTACAGCGTTGCACGACCACGCAATTGTCAGTTAAAGCGACGCAGTGCTGAATCGCAAAATATGCTCTGGTCATAAAGGGGGAAATCCTCCCGGGGCTGAAGTGGTTAAAATTAGTCCCATGTGGATGAAAGCAGAAAGGAAGTCACACCCGTTTTTCCCGGCGTGGTCCGGAACTAATGCCGGGACATACACGGTGCATGCGCCGGGACATACAAGGCGCATGCACCGTAATGCCACATTGAATTAGAAAGGGAATATTGGTTTAGAAGATATTCATTTTACCTAAATGTAAGCCTTATTCTAGGCTTACCTGTAGGTAAATGTAAACAAAATGGGTAGACAACCGCTTTAAGTGGTTAAGAAAGTTATCTGCTGGCAGCCTATGGGGCCTACTGTTGTACAGCTGTGTTTGTTAGTGATCTTTATGGCAGGACAGGTGCACTTTAAAGAAGAATTCCTGGTATGGATATTTTACAGTTAAATTGGCACAGGACAGGAAGCTAGTGGAGATCACTGAGGTAGCAGAGTCTACTTCTGTGGTTTCCAGGTTCTAGAGAAGTGGTTTCCAAACTACAGCCCCTGGAGCCGGATGCGGCTGTTTGCTTTTCTTTATCCGGCTCTTGGGCCATTATACCTTCCACTGACACCAACAATGAGGCACTATTGCTTCCACTGACACCAACGCTGGGGGAAAAATTCCTTCTACTGATAACAAAATAGGGCACTATTTCTCCCAACAACACGAACTATTTCTCCCCCTAATACCAAAGATTGGACATTGTTTACTCCCACTGGCCCCTCTAAAGTCTGAAGGACAGTTAACTGGCCTTTTCTTTAGAACGGTTGGAGATCCCTGTTCTAGAGGGTTCCCACAGGTAAGGTTTATGCATAGCTATATTGGTCCAAGCTGGAAAATGTAAAAATATCTATATCCAGAATTCTTCTTTAAAATGGTTCTAAGAGCAGAAGGTTTTTTTTATACCCTAATGCATTCTCTGCATTACAGTAAAGAATCTTCTGTGCTCAGTTCCCCCCCAAATACTTACCTGATCCTCACCTCGATCCAGCACTGTGCCCAAAATCAGTAACGCTGCTCTCTGTCTCCTCACTGGACATGGAGGCAGCAACGAGAGCCATTGGCTCCTGCTGCTATCAATCAAATTCTGTGTGGAGGGAGCAGGGGGAGGGGCCGGACTGCGTTGTGTATGTCGATGAACACACATAGCCCAGCTCGGGAGTGAGGCCGCAAGACTGCCCCTATAGCAAGCGGCTTGCTTTGGGGGCACTCAGAAGGGAGAAGGAGCCAGAAGTGCCAACGGGGGACCCCAGAAGAGGAGGTTTGGGGCTGCTCTGTGCAAAATCACTGCACAGATCAGGTAAGTATAATATGTTTATTATTTTTAAAAAAATGAAAATTTTAGAATCACTTTAAGAGTGTCTAGCACCAGTACAGCAAGTGAATAAACAGAGAACTCTGACTTGATGGCTTTGTATTTCATTCCTGAAATGTAAGACATGACTTACAGGTCCCACTTTTTCCTCACCTGATATTGCGGCATTGTTCCGTACATAATATTATAGTTTAATTTGCAATTCCTGAAACATTTGAACAATGTAGAACATTCAAATCCCACCTAACAGACTAATCTGTAACCACTCTTTTCTCGGCAAAGTCATTTTGCCTTTGCCTGAACTTGCAGTCAGCATTTAACAATAATTATAGATGGCAGCGAGCTGAAGCCAGACAGTTCCTATTCACAGAACAACACTTTTCATGAAAATGGTTTAGTACAAACACGGAAAATCAGGCTGCCTCCATAGAACCAATCTCTATCTATTGTAAAACCACATTTATTTACATAGAAAACAATTGCTAACTGCTAATAAACAAATCTGCAACCGACAGCAAAAAAAAAGAGAATTTTGCATTCTCAGCAAAACAAACTTTCTATGTCCATTGGCAGGTGCATTCCTTCCATAGAAGTTACTTTAGGTGAATTCCTCGGGGCAGTGTTAGATATGTTTCCTCCCTTGCTCTGTAGCCCTTAAAGAGACCCTATTGCAACATCATTTATATCAACTAAAATCCTCCCATGAAGTTATATGTGCATTTAATATACACTCACCATGGCCATTTATTAGGTACACCTTGCTAGTACCAGGTTGGACCCCCTTTTGCCTTCAGAACTGCCTTAATTCTTCATGGCATAGATACAACAAGGTGTTGGAAACATTCCTCAGAGATCTCAGTCCATAGTGACATGATAGCCTCACGCAGTTGCTGCAGATTTGTTGGCTGCACATCCACCACATCCCAAAGGAGCTCTATTGGATGAGATCTGGTGACTGTGGAGGCTATTGGAGTAAAGTGACCTCATTGTCATGTTCAAGAAACCAGTGGTGAGATGATTGGAGCTCTGTGACATGGTGCATTAACCTGCTGCAAGGAGCCATCAGAAGATGGGTACACTGTAGTCATAAAGGGATGGACATGGTCAGCAACAATACTCAGGTAGGCCTTTAAACAATGCTCAATTGGTACTAAGGGGCCCAAAGTGTGCCAAGAAGATATCCCCCACACCATTACACCACCACCAGCCCGAACCATTAATACAAGGCAGGATGGATCCATGCTTTCATGTTGTTTACTCCAAATACTGACCCTACCATCTGAATGTCACCGCTCAAATTGAGACTCATCAGGCCAGGCAACATTTTTCCAATCTTCCAGTGTCCAATTTTCGTGAGCCTGTGCGAATTGAAGCCTCAGTTTCCTGTCCTTGGCTGACAAGAGTGGCACCTTATGCGGTCTTCTGTTGCTGTAGGCCATCTGCTTCAAGGTTTGATGTGTTGTGTGTTCAGAGATGGTGTTCTGCATACCTTGGTTGTAACGAGTGGTTATTTGAGTTACTGGTGCCTTTCTATCATCTCGAACCAGTCTGCCCATTCTCCTCTGACCTCTGACATCAACAAGGCATATTCCTCCACACAATTGCCGCTCACTGAATATTTTCTCTTTATCTGACCATCCTCTGTAAAACCCTAGAGATGGTTGTGCGTGAAAATCCCAGTATATCAGCAGTTTGTGAGAAATACTCAGACCAGCCCGTCTGGCACCAACAACCATGTCGCGTTCAAAGTCACTTAAATCCCCTTTCTTCCCCATTCTGATGCTCAATTTGAACTTCAGCAAATCATCTTCACCACGTCTAGATGCCTAAATGCATTGAGTTGCTGCCATGTGATTGGCTGATTAGCAATTTGTGTTACCAAGCGGCCAGTGATAAATTGCTTTGTGTAGGGAGAAGTCCTGAGACCTGGTTGCAGGCATTTTGGATGTGATGTTAGCAGCCCCAGCAGAATTCTCTATCAAATAGAGCTATTTTAGTATTCCCCTTCACTCCTGCTCCAGCAGCTACAAAAGTTTGTGGGAAGGTAAAGTCAGGGTGGTGGAGCTGGGTCAGCACAGAAAGTAATTAGAGACTCCTAGAACAGAGGGTTATGACATGGCAGGAGGGAGTGGGTTGTGCTCCCTCCCTGTCCTGTGCTCTCTTGGAGCAGTCTAGTTTTCAGCCATGTTCAAAGGTACATTGCAAGTGATTAAAAAAAAAATATATGGAATGGAAAAATACAGTTAGCAAGCATTTAAACTAATTGATTCTTAAGTGCTTTTACCTGCAATAATTGGTGACAGGTTCCTTTTAAGTGAACCAGTGAATAGTCTATGGACATTCATGTATTGTTATGTTCTTAACTAGCAGGAATTGCACTTTAAAGCCCAAGTCCAGGAATTAGATAAAATCTACCCCTGCAATGCCACCCTCCCCCATCACACTGCAACGGGTAAATGCCCATCAAGTCCTGGGGAAGTTTAAAGCAGAACTTAACTGTATCTGAGCACCACAAACTGAAAACACAATTTAATTCATGTTAAAAATTCAAAACAAATCCACCCATCTACCCATGTCTCCACGCTTTATTTTTTTTTTATGAAATCACTTAAAAAAAGAAAAAAAATTAGTGTTTACTTGGTCCAAGTTAATGGTGAACCCCACCCCATTAGGGTGAGTCGGTAATATCACACAACGCGACTTTGACCTACATGTCTTGAGATCCATGTCTGTTCCAATTCCCTGTCCCTCTATTGTTTTGCATTACTTACCTTACCCCAGCTCTGGTCAGCTCCAGCGCTCCTCTTCTCTCCCTCCAGTAGGACCCTTGCGTCATCACACACAATGCAGGGCTATTACTCAATATAGTGTGCACACCTCAGTGCTTGCTTGCTCACAATGCATCCTTGCAGGACGTTTTGAGCATGCGTGTATGAAAGGATGCCCAGGATGCTAGCTTGGATGTAACTAATTACCATGACCTCTTTGTTTATACATCCTCATTGCCCCCTAAGCCATTCTTGATAGAAGCCATTATTTCCATGGATTAAACTGATGATGGCCAACAGGTCTAAAACAGCTGTTTGGAATAAATGATTTTGAAGTTCGCCTTTTAACAAAAATAATGTGATAAAAAAAATGTGCATTTACTATTTTGTGTTTTGGGAGCCTGTAAAGCATCACACCAGCGATCATCAGATTGCTGATGCCATGCAGGTCTCCTGCAGACCTGTCAGTGTATGTGTGCCTGTACCACATACAAGCAATCAGATACTCACTGATAGGAAGAATGAATGAACTACCAGAGCGCTCCACAGCTCCATTGTAGTCCATTGAAAACTACAAGCAGGGCCGCAAAGCCTGTCGGGACTTGTAGTTCCCCATTCCCTATGAATGAGTAATGAAGCCGGACGGGCAGAGCCCCGCACGACCACGTTTTTTTCAAAGAGTGACAGTGTGCACCAGGGGAAGATGCCTACCTGCTGTCAATGGGGAGTGGATAGGGGGAATGGCTGCAGCTGCTGAACATGTTACATGTTCCACCCTAAGGCTGGGTTCACACTTGTCTGACAAACGGACCAACATTGTGAGCACAAGTCGCATGATGTCACTAAATCAATGTTTCCCTAGGAGAGCCGTCTTAACTCGTTCGACACAAGTCGGTCTGACTTTGAAAAAGGTCCCTGCACTACTTTGGTGCTACTTCAGCCCATTGAATACCATTGAAGTAGGATCAAAGCCAGATCCTTGTTCTAACCATCCAACTTGTGACATCCGACTTGGTGATTATAGCAGCAAGGAATTTATCTCACACTGGGATTGTTTTGATTGGTCAAAGGACAAGTCACTATCTCAAAGTCGTAGGACAGAAGTAGGTCTGATGTTGCAGGGCAAAGTAGGATCAAAAGTCTGACTGTTGTTGTGTTGGATAGTGTGAACCTAGCCTAAATACGAGTGGAACATGTAACATGTTTCAACAGTTGATCTTATCCTTTAATTTCTTATGTTTGTAATTTATGAAGAAAGTGACGCTACAGATACCACTACAGTCTTAACTTCTTGCTGACCATGTAACACAAGAAAAAGTTGGCTTTGACGCCTAGCCACCACACATTTGTCCACGGCGACCTGAAGATGTGTGCTGAGAGAATGCTCACTGTGTGCTCCCACGACATTGGCTAAGCTGTCACCAACAGCTCTCAGTCAAGGCTTCTGATTGGAAGACATCCAGATGAGCTTCTGATTATGAGGGCCAATCAGGGCGGCAACATGATATGGAAGCCTCACTGCATCCTGGATATTAAAGCCCACTTAAAAAGCCACTTGGAGGTGGCATTAAGGGGTTAAGAAAGCTCTGCAGTGCATTGCTCTGGTTCTGTTAGAATTTTTTTAAAAATCATTTTAGCCCACGTCACCATGACCCGTATGCTTATACTTTGTTCATTAAAACTACGGATAAACTTTATACGGTTACAGGACATTTGCAGACAGCTTTATCAGCCAGGAAATTTACACTAAGGAAAGGTAAATGTGAGGTGCTGGACTTGGATCCTCTGTCCATCAGTCAGGGAGCCTTGGTTGGGCTTGATGACCAAACATCAGTAGCTCTACCACAAAGTGGGGCCCGCCAAAAATGGACAATGGCTTCCACTGAGAAATTAATATTAATTTTCCCTTGGAAATATAAACTGGCAGAACTGTCAAGGATGCCAGTAGAGCTCTCAAGTACAACAGGGGCAAGGGAAAATGTTCAAGAAGACTGCAGCCCTGTCTGATCTGTCTACCAAATATACCAGAGGAGCTAAGGTGTGTTGAAAGTGAACTTATTCTTCAAAATAATTAAAAAAAAAATGTTATTAATTCCAGTCATTGAAATGCTACATGTTTTTCCCCAGAGAAGTAAAGACAATGATTCATCCCGCCATGACATGTAGGAAGGCTATAGGGATTCGAGAACACGTTCCATTTAAATAACGACAGAGAGCTCACATACAGAATATCTTGAAGGACAATTCCATAATGGTTTTTCCCATTTAATTAAAATGACAAAACATCAAATGCAATCATTCTGTGGATAGTGAAGTTACAAGCACGATTCTCTTTTGTCGTCCCCGTATAGGAAGCAGCATCTTGTTACACATCGCTGCCAAGCTATTATTGTTTGCACATTTTTTCATATTGTTTTTCTCCCAAGATGGGATGAGATGTTTGTTTTTCGATGAATTTATGCAAAAGTGACAGATGCAGTCATGTATTCTTGCCAAAACAGCTTGGCTGTAAAACTTTTGTGAGATTGTATGTGCAGAGCACCGGCGGACTGAAAAACGTATTGATCTGAAACGCTGGAAATCTCGGCATTGTACTGACCTTGCAAGAGATGAGACAGAACAGACGAGGAGAATCAAAAAAAAAAGATAATTGTGCTGTTTTGGTAAAGTATATTGGAACAAGCAAAACAATGAAGAGATGTGTTATAAATTATGCTATAAAAAAACAATTTGGTTCTTTTTGGTTACAATATTTTCATATCTCGAGTCCTTTGGTTTATAGATATTTTTGCATTTGGGTGCTCTGCTCAGTCCACCCACGTTGAGGAAGTTACACTCTTTCTATAGATTTTTTTTCTGATACAACTTGGAACTGCAAGGGTTGGATTTCTATCACTGGAGCCTAGAGGCACACAAAGTTTGGTGCTCTAAGCCAGGGGTCCCCAACCTCCAGGCTGCGTACTGGTGGCAGTCCATGCCCTATTTGACGCTGGGTCGCACAGGCCGCACTGAAGGAGCTGAGCAGCAGGCGAGCAGAGACCAGGCTTGGTCGCATCATCACCCGCATCACTGTTGTTGGGTCCACCTCCATGAGATTCTCAATCTCATAAGTGGAACTCTGTGTAATCAACTGCACATGTGCCCATTTTCCCCTGGCTCCTGACTTGTATTGTCAGATTTCTTGTTGAAGCCATAGCTCTTAGATTGAAAGCTCTAATGAGCAGGGCCCTCTAATTCCTCCTGTATTGTATTGTAACTGTACTGTCTGCCCTCACGTTGTAAAGCGCGGCGCAAACTGTTGGCGCTATACAAATCCTGTATAATAATAATAATAATAGCGCTGGGTAGAGGCTTTAAGAGGCTTTACTTGTAGTAAGTTCTTTTACTGCACAAAGAAAACCCTTACAAATTGGCCTTTCAAAGTGACAAGCTGCATCTGGTGGCTTTGGTGGCAAACTACAGTAACAAGCTGCATCTGGTGGCAGGCTACATAGATTAGCTGCATCTAGTGGCAGGCCACATTGGCAAGTGACACGCTGCATTTGGTGGCAGGCTACAGTGACAAGTGACACGTTTTATTTGGTGGCAGCTACGGTGGCAAGTGACACGCTGCATTTGGTAGCAAGGTATGGTTGCAAGTGACACACTGCATATGGTGGCAGGCTACACTGGCAAGTAACACACTGCATCTGGTGGCAGGCTACAGTGGCAAAGTTCAAGCTGCATCTAGTGGCAGGCTACAGTGACAAGTGACAGGCTGCATCTGGTGGCAGGCTTCAGTGACAAGCTGCATCTGGTGGCAGGCTACAGTGACAAGTGACACGCTTCATCTGGTGGCAAGCTAAAGTGACAAGTGACACGCTGCATCTGGTGGCAGGCTAAAGTGACACGCTGCATCTGGTAGCAGGCTACAGTGACAGGCTGCATCTGGTAGCAGGCTACAGTGACAGGCTGCATCTGATGGCAGGCTACAGTGACAGGCTGCATCTGGTGGCAGGCTACAGTGACAGGCTGCATCTGGTGGCAGGCTACAGTGACATGCTGCATCTGGTGGCAGGCTACAGTGACAAGTGACACACTGCATCTGGTGGCAAGCTAAAGTGACAGGCTGTATCTGGTGGCAGGCTACAATGTATTTATATATATATATCAGAATAATATTGCTAGAACTCCCTGACACCTTAACCCATGTTAATCTTATTTCTAGATTGCTCGTGGCCCCAAAACTTGAACAGCCGTGACAAGAAATTTACTGGTTGCATTGTGGCCAACGCCTTTGGCTTCTCTACTGGCTCTTGAAGAAAACCATCACACTTTGTCGCCAATAGGGAAGTGAAGGTAGAGGTAGCAATACATTGAAAGGAATAGAAATATCAGAACAACTCCATGTTTTCTTTTTGAGTGATTCGATTTTTTGGGGAACAGAAGCAAGTATCTGCCATTGCAGTATCAACCCATTGCTGGTTTAGTGGCCTGCCAAAGCCCACAGGTACTGATTTAAACAGTCAAATTCATGATCATGTTACAGCAGAGCTCTTTAGTGTAAATTAAGAGAGCATAAATGATTTAATAAAGCAGGATTAATCAATGGTCTGCTCTTGAATTCTGCTATTAAAATATGTATTTCATTTCACTGTGGTTATTCTCTTCATGCAACAATATTCTGGGTACGCACAAGTTACGATTCAGTGTGAGAACTTTCCACAAAGGCTGAAATTAATCACCGCAGACTTATTTTCTAAACAATGTTCCTTTCTGGAAAGTGGTGTGTGCGTGCGTGTTCCGAGGAAGATTCAAAAAATAACAAAAGGAACTTTTGGCTGGAAGTAGATTACAGTTTAAAAAACTGCATAGAAACACAAAGTTCAGGAACAAAAATGGAAAATGGAAAGTTTTTTTAACTGTGTCTGCTTCAGGAGAGACATACTGTATGAGCAACTACTGCATAAAGGTACAAATGGGAAAGGAATATCCCCAGGATGGTACCTGTGCATTACTTGTGTTGTCTTAGCACTATAAAGACAGTAGCAAGGGTTCTTCTCCATTGTTTATTTAAATGGAACCTGTACAGTCTAAAAATGAAGTTTATTGCTGCATAGCAAGGTCCATCTGATGGCTTATCTTTTCAACCACCAGGATACGCTATCAGAGCCATTGGAAATGCCCAGTTTTTCCAGGTATAGGAGTACACATTGTATAATGTTTTGACCTCCCACATTGAGATGCTTGGTATCTAAGTGGGCAGTCACCTGGCCATGATTATCTTCCCCTCAAACCATGCTCTACGCCATTCCTAATGGTGAACCAGCAGCTACCACTTGTCCTTGGTCAGATCACACTCTTCTTCCTCCAGTCCTGTTCCCAGTCTTTGATCGGTTCATGTTCTACCTCCTCTCACAATCTTCTGTAGTTTCAGATTTACTCTCCCCTCCTCACTTTGCCATGATAAGCTTCCAATATACTTCCTCTATCATCCCAGGGCTTTTGTTAGAAATCATGGGGCCCATACAGCCTACCTGACAGCCCCCCTTCCCGAACATATCAAAACAATATTTTCACAAAAAATACAACAAAATCATTATTAGCGGACACAAACATAACATAACTTACAAAATTCCTGCTAAATATAAAAGATAAAACTGTATTAAGTTAAAAAAAAGTTCTGTGTATAAATAGGTCTTGGGGTTCATTCACATAGGTGCTGTGGCCTGTATAGTGTGAATCAGTGTTTATTTTTAATGTGGTTACTGCTGTGTGCAGGCAGCCAATGTTACGTTGTGGGGATGCAGCTGCTGTATGAACACAGCCACAGGTCCTCATTTAACAGGCATGTGGATGCAGGTGTATGCCCCCCCCCCACGAACATTGACAGTGTGCATTCAGGGCCACTCACCCACACCTGCACACCTATCACATTAGGACCTGCAGCAGTGTTCATACAGCCGTCACATCCTCAGAGTAACAGACGACCACTGTCACACAAACAGACCACTCATTCACACTGTATGGGCTAGAGAACCCGTGTGAATTAGCCCTTAATTTTTAAAACTATTGTTTACATTTTTTAAAATTATTTTGTACATTTTTTAAAATTATTTTTTATAAATTTAAAAAATATATATATTTTTTATTTTTAAAAACAATTTTTTTTTACAATTTTTTAAATGACAGGGACAGAAGGGCACATCAGGGGAATCAGAAGCAGGCAAAACAGGAAGGATGCCCTGTGTCTGTGTCTCTCCCTGCAGCAGCTGAAAACCGTCAGGGGGGAGAGAAACCAGCTTTCAGCTGCTGCAGAGAGCCCCACAGGGCATCCGCGTGTATTTGCCCCTTCGCCCCGATTCCCCCTGCTAAACAGGCCCCCCTGTGTGCCCAGGCCCCCTACAGGAGGACCAGTGTCCCGTCCCCCCCTATTGGTTGCCCTGTCCACTCCCTCCTATTCTAGCTGTTATTCCGCCTCTGCAATCCATTACCCAGTGCAGCCTGCCTTCCTTTCACTTTCCCTTTCTTTCCTTTCTCCAGGATCAGTTGTTATCCTGTCTCCTCTTTCCCTTCATCAGTCCAGAATCAGTTGTTATTCTGCCCCCTCTATCCTTATTTAGCCCAGGATTAGCTGTTATTCTGCCTTCCCTTTCCATGGCCCAGGATCAGTTGTCATCTTGTCTCCCCCTTCCCTTCCTCAGCTCAGGATCAGTTGTTATTCTGCCCCGTCTTTCCCTTCCCCAGTATCAGCTATTATAATGTCTTCTCATTCCTTTTTCCAGTCCAAGACCAGCTGTTATTGTGCTACCCCTAACCCCTCTCTAAGATCAACTATCAAATATTATTCTCCCTTCCCAAGTCCAGGATCAACTGGTATTCTGCCTCCTCTTTCCCTTCTCCAGTCGAAAACTGTTATTCATTCCACCCCATGGTACAGCATTTTCTTCTTCCCACAGTGGTGTATGATTAGCTCTCTCTTTGCCTTGTATAACCCCCAGATTGCACAGTTTCCCCCCATAATCAGATTCCCTTGCCAAATAAAACAAGGCCTGATATAATTTTGATTTAATGAAAAGTAATGCATATCTGAGTGTATGAACAGCTCACATGCCAAAAGTAATTCAGCTTAAAAAAGCTAGTTTATGAATGGCACAGATTAGCCTAGTCTACAATTGGCGTGTGGTCCAAATGTACTTTCGGAGAGTTGGGTGATGGGAAACACTACGCACAGGGCATAGAAACAAACCCTTAGCCTCTTATTCCATTGATAAGTCTAACATAAGGACTGCACCCTGCAGACACTGAGTTTTTGTGCCTCAGCCCTTACGTACAATACAACAAAAAAATATAATATAAAGCCTGCATGAAAAAAAAAATGGAAAAGGAAAACTTTCTAAGCGACATAATTCAAAAGAAAAACATTAGATAAATCTGTCAGGAAACAAGTTCCAGCCTGATGTAAAAATGAAAAATATAATTTCTTTAAAGCTGAACAAAAATGTAATATACTCGAAGAAAGACGAATAAAAGATTGTGTGACAAAGCAAGAGGAGGAAAAAAAGGTTTTTGAGACGATCTGTTATGTCTGGAACAAAACGGTGACTTGGCAGAGGTTTTTTTCGGTCATTTTTATCAATTGAACTACGAAGTGACAGCCCGAAACATTACGAAGGAAAAATGCTTTTCTTACTTGTAGCTTCCTTGTGCGTCAAGCACTGAATGAAGGTGACAAATTCAAAAATAAGTGAATTAATGGCTTTCACTGTGCCAAAACCACAGACTGATTGAAGCAGAAGTGGCAGATTCAATATAGGTGGAATCATTATTTCCTGTTAGTCACTTCTAGTATATACCTCGGTGCTGTCTTTTATATTAGCTTATCGACATACAAATATGTGTTACATTCTTCAATAGTCTATCCCAGTTCCCCAAGGAGATAACAGAAGTGTTCGAACGCACCAACCATCTTCAGAAATAGGAATGTTACATATTTAAAATAGTTCTACAATTTTCTGATAAAAATTAAAGAAGATTTATATCCACTCGTTAAACACCCAGAGGAAGTAAACCCAGATTGGGTTTACTTCCTCAATAGTCCTGTAAATTAGAAGCATAATGAGCTACTATGCATCGCATAGTAACCCATTATGTGCCACTTACCTGCAAACGAAGCCTGCGGAGTCCAGCGATGTCCCCGCTCCAGGCCGCATCCATCTTCTGCTCCTCTTCATTCCGGGGCCGCGATCTCCGGCGCTGTGAGTGGCCGGTGTCTCGTGAAGTCACTCCCGCGCATGCAGAAGAGTAACGGCACGGAGGCCGTTTCTTCACTGCGCATGTGCTGATATGACGTCGGCACAGCTTCAACACTGCATATCTCCTGAACCGTACAGGTTTAGGAGATATACAAGGCACCTACAGGTAAGCCTTATTATAGGCTTACTTGTAGGTTAAAGTGGTTGTCACGAATTGACAACCACTTCAATACTGATGTAAAAATTTTGGCGAAGGTGTTAGCTAGGAGACTGCAAACTGTAGTGACCAAAGTAGTAGGGGCAGATCAGACTAGCTTTATGCCGGGTAGATGTGCGCATATTAATCTTAGGCAGTTATTAATTAACTTGCAAGTAACCCATGACAGTAGGGTAATTGTGTCACTAGACACCAAAAAAGCATTTGATTTGGTGGAATGGGCGTATCTTTTCCACGTATTGGTCAAATTTGGGTTTGGGTCTCAATTTATCTCAAAACTCTTATACAGTACCTTGAACCTAGCGACTCACATTAGGATTAATGGGGTGATCTCGGAAGCATTTACTGTGAATAGGGGGACCAGACAGAGATGTCCTCTGTCGCCCTTCTTGTTTGCATTGGCTATAGAGCCGTTGGCTGTGAAATTAAGTGAGGACGACGGAGTACAAGGCCTTAGGGAAGTTGGAGAAATGTGTGTCCCTATACGCAGATGATCTGCTACTATATCTGAGGGAACCCCAGATTTCCCTGCGTTCAATTCATATCAGGGAATTTGGTGATTACTCAGAGTTCAGAATTAATTGGGCGAAATCAACATTGTTCCCGCTAGATGGCCAACAAAATCTGAGACACTTAGAGGAGGGCTCTCTGGTGATATCAGATCAATTTAAGTCATACACGTGAGGTATATGATTCAAAATGATGCAAACATAAAGTCCCAATAGAGAGATAGAGAGTGCTCGTGAAGAGATGAACCACTCCAATAAGTCCCACATCCACTTCGCAGTAGAGCCCAGGTATGTTTCAGAGGGCTAACTTATCTTCTATTCCACCTAGTGATAGCATGCAGGTGTGCAGATAATAAGGGTGGACCCTTACCAGACGGTGTGGCTAGGCACTCATCATGCTCTAGCTAAACTCGCTTTTTGTGCTACTTTGCACTAGGTCCTTGGATAACTTCTCTTGGGATTCAGAATAAGTAATGCATCTCAGCCACATGTCTCATGGAGTGGATCACATTATGATCTTTTGACCTATCCGATGTTCATTGTGTAAGATCCTCACAGTTTATGGATTAAACTTCACAAGATCTACAAAGTGTCGTCTGGATTGAGTCACTGTCTGTTTATCCAGCTAAGATTGGGTTATCGACACCTCAACATAACTTTTATGTCGATCACAAGATCTACAAGGTGTCATCTGGATTGAGTCACTTGTCTGTGTATCCAGTTAAGATCGGGCTATTGACATCTCAACACAACTATTTGTGACCATTCTGAATCCCAAGAGAAGTTATCCAAGGACCTAGTGCAAAGTAGCACAAAAAGCGAGTTTAGCTAGAGCATGATGAGTGCCTAGCCACACCGTCTGGTAAGGGTCCACCCTTATTATCTGCACACCTGCATGCTATCACTAGGTGGAATAGAAGATAAGTTAGCCCTCTGAAACATACCTGGGCTCTACTGCGAAGTGGATGTGGGACTTATTGGAGTGGTTCATCTCTTCACGAGCACTCTCTATCTCTCTATTGGGACTTTATGTTTGCATCATTTTGAATCATATACCTCACGTGTATGACTTTAGCGCCGCTTAGTGCTTTTTGAATATTGTATGGCATTTTTTTATGTATTATTATGAAATTTTAAAAGTGGCAGCTATATTAATGTAATTTTGAAGTACAATTAACATTAAGCCAGAGGCGCGGACTGTGGATCCATACTACTAGTATTTGGGCTAGAGATTCACTGTAATAGATATCAATTTAAGTACCTGGGAATTACGGTTCAACTTCTGGTAGATTATTACATGACTAATAACCTGTGGCCGATTATTAACACGTTTAAAGAAAAGGCGCAACCTAAGAAAATCTTTCAATATATTAACTCATTTATTACTTTCTTGTTATGGCGATTAAAAGATCCTAGGGTGTCGTTGGAAATACTACAACTTCCGGTGAATAGAGGAGGACTGGCTCTGCCAGATTTACATATGTATTACCTGGCTTCACAGCTGGTATATGTACACTGGAGAATGTTCCCTCAGTGGAATAATGCAGCCACGGCAGTTGAGGCAGCATTAGCTACGTCATATGAGGCACTGTTGAATTTCCATTATAGGGGAAAGGTGCCATCAGAAAGGGGTATGGAAGTATTGGCTAGCTGTAGGAGAATTCTTAGGATATGCTCACAACAGGTGATACTGCCCTGGATATGTCCCCAAACACACACTCTAGTATAATGCTATCAATAAGATACAAGATGGATTGCGGTGGGCCCGCTATGGGGTTAAATATGCTCATCAGTTATTTGAAGCGGGCAATTTGAAATCCTTCTCGCAATTACAGGTGGAATGGGGTATACCTGACACCTGGCACTTTCAGTATGTTCAGCTTAAACTTGCAACATTAGCCCAATACGGTTCAGGTACTGTGTCCCTGGTTAACCCAAAAATAGAAAGACTTCTGTTACAGGATGAACATACTGTTGGTTTCCACTTATTTTTCGGAAATAGCATTTACGGAGAGTAGGCAATGTCATAAAGCATGGGAAAGGTGGATGAAGGTAGTGCTTGATCTGACAGAGGAACTTTGAGCTGAGGTTCTAGAGAATTATATAGGGACAGTGATCCCATCTAGGGACAAAATGATACAAATTAGGTATTTACACCAAACATATTACACACCACAATGCCTCTTCAAAATGGGGAAAAGGGATACGGATAGGTGCCATAGATGTCAATTCAGCAGTGGTTCTTTTTGCATATGGTATAGGAATGTAACGAAATTAGACCTCTGTGGTCCAAAGTCACTGAATTTATATCTGACACATTTGATTTACCGAATATATGTTGTCCTCTGGTATGTCTTCTGGGGGTTCTGGAAGAAGAAACAATGGATATGGCCACAAAAACTTTCTTGCGGCCCCTCTACGTCAGAAAATGAATAGTGATACATTGGATACGTATTACAACTCCCAAATTAGAAGCTTGGAATAAATTGGTTAATTCTGGCATTATACTGTATGAGATGACATATGAGGCTAGAGGATGCCCAAAGAAATTTAGAAAAATATGGTATAGGTGGGTGGACTCGTCTGATACTGTGGATACAAACTCATAAAGGGTGAGGGAATGGAATGGAATGTAACATCTGAGACTTGAGAGCAGCTCTGGCAGTGGCCTGCTGTGTGAGATTTTGGGCATCCGTTTCTTCACCATTGGCTTACTATAAGACTATTAATAAGCATTGATCTTACATGGAGAGGGGATAAGCACACCTTGGGTACTTGTTTGGGTTTGTTATGGGGGAGTTTTCTTTATTCCATGTTCTTTTTCCTATATTTACATTTTTTTTATTTTCAAGGTTTTTATTATTATTATTATACAGGATTTATATAGCGCCGACAGTTTGCACAGCTCTTTACAATATTAGGGCAGACAGTACAATTACAATACAATTCAATACAGGAGGAATCAGAGGGCCCTGCTCGTTAGAGCTTACAATTAGAGTTGAGCGAACACCTGGAAGTTCGGGTTCTGCTGGTCCGTCCGAACCTCGGGACAAAGTCCGGGTCCGGACGGAACCCGAACGATCGCACGGACAACGAACCCCATTGAAATCAATGGGGACCCGAACTTTTAGGCACAAAAATGGCTGTAGGAAAGTCCTGGAAAGCCCCAGAGGGCTGCAAAAGGAAGTAAAATGGGGGTAAGGGTAGGGCAAGCACCCTACAAAAAAATGGGGACAGGGAAATAACTTTAAATATTTTTTAAAAAATAAAAACATAAAAAAAGCAAAAATGGAGTTGAATGTGGATCATCTTCAAACTGTGTCTGAAAAGTATTAATGAACGGTAGAAGCCATATAACTGTTCTAAAATCATCTTCAAACTAGGGCAAGTGCCCTACAAATAAATGGGG
>BLSH010217607.1:749566-814976 GCA_018402905.1 Glandirana rugosa | reverse complement strand
CTGGAGGGTGTAAGGAGGATCTTCCTCACCTAGATGTCAGCGTATGAGCTGGTAATATGTAGTGGATCTAGGGATATAATAGATATAACATATGTAGGAATAATTGACTAACAGAAAGTGTCTATTAAAAAATATATATATATATCATATGCTGCATATATAGTGGTATAATAGCCGCAATACATGTGCATATGCTGAGCAATGATCTAATGATAATAATGGATCTATTAAGCTAGGGAAAAAAGCAAAAATAATGCAGCAAGCCCCCATAAACAATGGGACCTAGTGAAAGCTGTATAAAGAGGCAACATGACAAGATGTGCCAAATGTAGGGGAGAGAGCTCCCCTCGATTGAATAATGGTTAAATAAAAACATAACTAAGGAAAAGCTGAACTAGCAATTGTTAGTAATAATTAAAAGTAGATGAGTACCTTTCACGTACATCCAGGTAAACGAGCCCTCCAGGAACTGGAGAGGACTCGGAATCTTGTCGGTTTATAGGGACAATTCGCATGCCCGGCGTGTGACGTCACCAAAGCGCGCTCGGACAAACCAGATGCCACCGCACACGCGCCAACCAGACCCCACATGCACACGGACTGCAATCCCCAAAGTTCCAAGCGCACGGGCGCATGCAAGGTGGGGAACTACACAATAGGGCGTACGTGGCAATTGGGAACCAAGGGATGGAGCCAGCAGGCGGGGACATCCGAACGATACGCAGCAAGGCGCATCAGGGGCACTGCAAAAAGCTGACAGCGCCCATCCGTACGGACGCATAAGTCTCCCCAAACCCCCTGGATGCCACAGCAGGGGCTGAGTGCACAGACCGATGAGGGCCAGCGGAAGGAGATCACACGGGCCAAGAAAGAACACCCCAAATCAGACCAACCCAGTGTCAGGGAGAACTGCAAAAAATGTGTGCGGTTCTCCCTGACACTGGGTTGGTCTGATTTGGGGTGTTCTTTCTTGGCCCGTGTGATCTCCTTCCGCCGGCCCTCATCGGTCTGTGCACTCGGCCCCTGCTGTGGCATCCGGGGGCTTTGGGGACACTTGTGCGTCCATACGGATGGGCGCTGTCAGCTTTTTGCAGTGCCCCTGATCCTCCTAGCCGCGTATTGCTTGGATGTCCCCTCCTGCTGGCTCCACCCCTTGGTTCCCAATTGCCATGTACGCCCTAGTGTGCGGTTCCCCACCATGCATGCGCCCGTGCGCTTGGAACTTTGGGGATTGCAGTCTGTGTGGGTGTGGCGTCTGGTTGGCGCGTGCGCGGTGGCATCTAGTTTGTCTGAGCACGCACCGGTGACGTCACATGCCGGGTGCGTGAATTTTCCCTATAAACCGGCAAGATTCCGAGTGCTCTCCAGTTCCTGGAGGGCTCGTTTACCTGGATGTATGTGAAAGGTACTCATCTACTTTTAATTATTACTAACACTTGCTAGTTCAGCTTTTCCTTAGTTATGTTTTTATTTAACCATTATTCAATTGAGGGGAGCTCTCTCCCCTACATTTGGCACATCTTGTCATGTTGCCTTTTTATACAGCTTTCACTAGGTCCCATTGTTTATGGGGACTTGCTGCATTATTTTTGCTTTTTTCCCTAGCTTAATAGATCCATTATTATCATTAGATCATTGCTCAGCATATGCACATGTATTGCGGCTATTATACCACCATACATGCAGCATATGATATATATATATTTTTTAATAGACACTTTCTATTAGTCAATTATTCCTACATATGTTATATCTATTATATCCCTAGATCCACTACATATTACCAGCTCATACGCTGACATCTAGGTGAGGAAGATCCTCCTTACACCCTCCAGCTTGTGTTGTAAACATCAGGTTGTCATCTGTAAGTGGTTACATCAGTCCTTTACTTGACTAGTTTGTCTATTATTCTGATCTTATTGGGTTTATCCAATTTATATCTCCATATTAGCTTGTGTTTATTGGGATGATTTGTGGACCTTCGGTGTCCCCCCTCCCGGTGTGAAACGTGGCAATTGGGCGGAGTGGTTGACGGTCTGGGTCGTGGCGGGAATCTGGGTCAAGAGAGGTGAATATCCCCGTGTCCCATCCTTGTGGTTGGGGTTTAATTGCATACATTTTTCACCATTGGTTACTTTAAATGTGTATTTTTATGTTTGATTCTTATATCTCTTTGTTTGTCTTTACATGTATATTAGATTTGTAACACCGGGTGCAAAGAAAAGAGCACCGATTTGTCCCAGTTAATCCCAGTTAATCTTGATCCCTGAGAATTTCCCAAACTCGTCGAATTGCGCCAGCGCATTCTGCAGCGATGAGGTAGCATCAGCTAGGTAAAGCAGCGTGTCGTCGGCATAAAGGGACAACTTTTCTTCTATAGGACCTACTCTAATGCCTTGCACCGTGGGATCAGCTCGTATTCGGATAGCAAGGGGTTCCAGGGCCATTGCAAACAACCCCGGGGATAAGGGGCATCCCTGCCGGGTCCCCCTGCCCAGGTGGAAGGCAGCAGACAGATCACCATTAGTTCGAATCTTAGCCCTTGGAGCACTATATAACAGTTTTATCCATCTCAAGAAATTGGGCCCAAATCCGAATCTGGCTAGGACCTCCAGTAGATAGCCCCACTCCACAGAGTCGAAGGCCTTCTCTGCGTCGAGTGAGGCCACCACTCCCGCGTCCTCGGAGTTAGCCAACGCAATGTGTGTGTGCAGACGTCTAATGTTAATATCCGTACCTCTCCCTGGCATGAAGCCAGTTTGATCTGGATGAACAAGTTCCGTTATCACAGTATTCAACCTCCAAGCAAGCACCTTAGCCAGAATTTTGGCATCCACATTAAGCAAGGAAATAGGCCTGTATGATGCACATTTAGTCAAGTCTTTTCCGGGTTTGGGGATCACCACTATTACTGCGTCACCCATAGAGTCAGGCAGTCCCCCCCGCTCAGCCGAGTCCATCAGCGTTCTATGTAGTCTGGGGGCCAGCACGTCCGCATACTGCTTATAGAACTCCACTGGGATGCCATCGGCCCCCGGTGTTTTACCAGGCTGTAGCAATTTAATTGCCCTTAAAATTTCCTCCACTGTGATGGGTGCATCCAGCTTAGAACGGTAAGTGTCAGTGAGCACGGGAAATTCTATGTCATCTAAATAACGTGACAGCTCCATCTGGCTATAGTCGGCCCTACTCGTGTAGAGGTCTTGGTAATAGGAAGCGAACTGCTCGTTAATGGCCCTGGGGGACGTGAGAAGGACACCTGATTGTCCAAGGATGTGTGGGATACTGAATCCCTCCGATTGTCCCCTGGACAACCATGCCAGCAATTTCCCTGTTTTCCCTCCCTGGTCAAAGATACGCTGTGCCTGAGATAGCAGTTTTTTCTGAGTCATTGCCGGTCGGACCCTGAGTATTTCTTTAGTGAGTGTTTGGAGCTTAAAATAATGACAGGGGTCACCCGTCCTAACATATTGCGCCTCACAGGCTTCAGCCTCCCTTTCGAGCCCGGCCAACTCGGCCCCCCTTTCCCTACGGGTACTCGCTATGATAGACTGATATTGTCCCCTAGTAAAGGCCTTAAAGGCATCCGAAGTGAAATTTGTTTCAGCAGTCTCATGGTTAGCCAGCCAATATTCAGTTAATGCACAACAGTATTTTGGTTCCACAACTGAGTCAGTAATCCAATATTTCGAGAGCCTCCACAATCTATCCTCAGGGGCACTAGATATGTCAAGGCTCAGGAGTAGCGGAGCATGGTCTGAGATGCTCCTCGGCAGGATTTGTACCTTCAATACCCTGGGCAGCACATCACGCCCCACGTAGACCAAATCAATGCGTGAGAATGTCTTATGCGTGGCCGAGTGACACGTGTAAGCCCTGGAACCGGGGTGTTTCCATCTCCATACGTCCACCAGCCCATAGGATTCCGCCCAAGGCACCAGACCGGGGCCGGGGGCACCGCCCGACCCCTGTCTATCAAGGCCGGGGTCAGGGGCCATATTGAAGTCACCCATAAGAATAACATTTTCCGAGGTGAACTCTGACAGCCTGGTCATTACCCCGTTAAGGAGTGCCAATGAGGCCGGGGGAGGCAGATACACATTTGCGATGGTCCACTGCTGACAGTGGATCTGTGCCTGCAGGATAATGAACCTGCCGTCCGGGTCAAGGACCAGGTCAATCAGTTTAAAAGGAAGGGACTTGAGGACAAGAACACTAACTCCTCTAGCAAAGTTTGAATACGTGGCATGGTAGTGATGCCCTATCCATGTTTTTTTCAAGGCCATTGTTTTACTACCCACAAGGTGGGTCTCCTGCAAAAGGCAAATATGTGGGGAGTATTTCTTGATAAATTGGAACACCAGGGATCTCTTAACCGCAGAGTTCAGTCCCCTGGTGTTCCAAGAGACAATATTAAGTGACGCCATAGTTATCATATTCACAGCAAGAATAGAGGGGAATACCCCACACCTGCACCATTCCCCCGACCCGGACAGCAGCCTTCACCCAACCGCATGGCACCATGACATGACACCCAATGCAATGTGATATATGCTGACAATAAAAACCTGTATAAGCAAACAGTGTATAAAACAAAAAAGAAACAAGCAAACAGCCCAAACGGGGCTGACTCCCCAATCCCCCCCACCCCGCCCATCCCCCCAAACTCGGGAAGGGCCTCATTCCCCTATACCGGATCCAAACAGAGGGAAAACTTAGGATCAGCAGCTCTATGTCTGCATGGGAGGTCAGTGTTCAAGCGGCAAACTACACCCCTGTGGGCCAAGTCCTGGGAGGAGTGTAAAGTGAGTGGTCTGCCCCGCCAGCTCTCCCCTCCGCCGGGTCGTTGCAGAAATGGCCTAGGCCAGAAAAAAAAAAGAATGTCCAGTTCATCTCCTGGAAAGGTCCGTAACATCACATTTCTTCCAGAGGTGTTAGGGAGACGCACTCTGCTAAGACCGCAGCGTGGTTCAATCTGGGGACATGTAAGTTCTCCTGATCTAGTCAGGGGTTCAAGCTTATATTCCATCAGGCACAACCGGTGCAACAGAATTAGTCACATACGTTTCCTATTCAAATGCCTTCCTTGCCCACCATCCCGCCAGCAACAGTTGTCAAGCATAGGTAGGCCAAGTCAGGTGAAAAGGCATAAGGAAAAAGAAAAAGGAAAAAAAAAATTTTTGGAGAAAAGTCCCCACACTCACCCCCAGTCCTCCTTCAACGGTGCGGTGGCAACGATTCCAGCCAAATCGCTGCCTCTCTTGGTGTGGTAAAGAATCGCGTAGATTCGCCATCTTGTACCCTCAAGCGAGCTGGGTAAAGGATACTGTAACGGATATTGTGCTCCCTTAAGGCCACCTTTACTTGATCAAACGAACGCCTCTGTTTCTGAGTCTCCATCGAGTAATCTGGAAATATAAGCAGTTTAGTATTTTGAAAGCGGAGTTCTCCTTGCTGTCTGGAGGCCCGGATAATCTCATCTCTATCCCTGAAGTTAAGTAGCCGGAGGATGAGAGTGCGAGGGGGAGTTCCAGGAGGCCCAGGCTTAGGCGGCACTCGATGGGCCCTCTCCACTACATAATGTTGGGAGAAGCGTGCTCCTGGCAGGAGGTCCCGAAGGAGGCCCTCCACATATGTAGGTGGGTGCGCACCCTCCGTTCCCTCTGGGAGGCCCACTATACGGAGGTTGTTCCTTCGGTTCCTGTTCTCAGCGTCATCCAATTTATACTCCACCGCCCTCATTTTCGTTTGCAGCGTTCGGATGGCAGCCGAATGCTCACCGATCGTATCTTCCGCACGGCCCACTCTGTCCTCTGTCTCCCCGACTCTCGTGCGCAGCTTATCCATATCTTGCCTGATTAGACCGACGTCTAGCTGCACGGCCTCAATTTTAGCCATGAGAGTGGTCTGGCAGGTAGCTATCGCCGCCATGAGATCAGCCAGTCCCGGCAGGGGGGAGGCAGTCGACCCGTTTTGCTCTGTCTGGAACGCCATGCTCCTCCGGGTGGGCGCGGCGCGTGGTCCGGGCGACAGGCCTGCAAGGCCGGAGCGGTCCTCCGGTATCGTGGGGAAGTATAATTTCTTCCCCTTACTGTTCCGGGACTGCGAGTGACGTCTCATCCGCAATCCGCCTTCCTCTTTCGCCGGATTAATTGTCCCAGGAGCCGGATTCCCAGCGTTGAGGCAGCGGAGCTCAGCTAGGCACAACCGCTTACAGCGCCATCTTGGACACGCCCCCGTGGTTGGGGTTTAATCGCATACATTTTTTCACCATTGGTTACTTTAAATGTGTATTTTTATATTTATGATTCTTATATCTCTTTGTTTGTCTTTACATGTATATTAGATTTGTAACACCTGGCTCGTCCCTGAGGAAGCCTTGTTTAGGCGAAACATGTTGGATGCCAATATACAGCTATTGTTGTTACAGTCAGACTTGTACCTCACCTTTATGTAAACATCTGTAGTTTCTTTTAATTATTGGTGTTCAAATATGATTTAGGTGCTTGTGTACCATTCCTTTTTATCGTACCATTTTACCCTTGAGTACAAAATAAAAGATGGTTTTTAGTCAATCTTAGTCGCTCAATTTCTATCCAGCACCGTTATAATCCCATTTCCCTTCCAACTCCCAATTCCATTTCCCCTTCCCTTTTTTCCCCCTTCCCAATTGTCCAAGTTACATATTTGAAATTTACAGTTTTCATTGATCTTTGCCATGAAGTGTTCTGTTATAGGGTGACAATGATTTGTCATTGTCTCCCAACTGAAGTCTTGCATAGTCAACCCCTTTTTTAAATCAGGTTTTATTTTCAAAGAAAGAGTTTTCAAATTTTACAAAGTCAAACAGGCAGTGGACAAATAGCTGATATATACATCACAGTGAACAGGTAATCATAATGCAATGGTTGAAGATGTAGTTTTATAGGCACACAAATGTAAAAGATACTAGGCCTCCTGGTGCAAAACAATTCAGACATCCCAGGGGTTGCCAGGCCAGCTGGTATTGCCAGTTATATACTCTATATTTGGATATATATTGGCATTGGTACAAAGTGGGATTCATATATTTAGAGCAGACTTACATAATTGACCAGGGTACAACAATGTCAGGCTTTAAGATCAACCCAGTAACAAATACCATAGAAACATAGAAGAGTTACGTAAGAAAAATCACCAAGTGGTCCATCGAGTCCTCTTGTTTTTTTTTTCATTTATACATGTTTTTGTATTATTTTGCGGTTACATTTTTTTTTCTTCTTTTGGGGTTTTATTGTTACCTTTTTTGTCTGAGTATAGATCTATGTTTGTCCAAAGCATGTTTGAAGCCATTAACGTGCTGCGTGACTCACTACCTCTGCTGGAAGTCTATTCCAAGATTTAACTACCCTTTCTGTAAAATACAACTTTCTAAGAATAATTCTGAACTTTCCTCCTGTTAATTTGAGGTCATGTCCTGTGTTCTTGATCTTGGTTTCATACTGCAAACACTGCCTTCTTGATGTATTTAAAGGTTTCAATCATGTCTCCCCCTTTCCCTTTTTTCACCCAGACTGTACATATTAAGTTCCTGAGGTCTCTCCTGGTAAAGATCTTTCACCATATTTGTTACCTGTCTCTGGACTTTCTATCTTATCAATATATTTATGTAAATGATGTCTCCAGAACTGGACATAGTATTCTAAATGAGGTCTCACTAAAGATCCATAAAAAAAAATCAGAACCTATTTCCTGCTGCTGGTTGATTCCTCAAGTGATATAAAGATCTATATAGAGGAATCAGGACTTCCTTCCTCCTGCTGATAACCCTTCTAGTGATATAAAGATCTATATAGAGGAATCAGGACTTCCTTCCTCCTGCTGATGACCCCTCTAGTGATATAAAGATCTATATAGAGGAATCAGGACCTCCTTCCTCCTGCTGGCAACAACTCTAGTGATATAAAGATATATATATAATCCGGTAATGATAACAGGGGACTTCAACAGTGTTTTTGACCCACGTATGGATCATTATCCAGCGGGTACCAAAACTGAGACCCCCTTCGCTAGATATGTGAAGGAAATGGGACCGTACGATATATGGTGCCTTATCAATCCTGAAGTTTGTGCTTTCACATGCTACTCACCTACTCATGGAACCTTATCTAGGATTGATACAGTCTTGGGTACAGAGCTAACTTTACCATTGGTATCAAACATACAGTACCTGGCAAGGGGGTTCTCAGATCATTCTCCAGTTTTATTCACTATGAAAATAATTAAGCCACTAACTAAAAGTAATTGGTGTATGAGTGCGTCATGGTTACAGTTACTAGAAAATAAGGGAATCATACGCCAAACACTTATTGATTTTATTTTATTATTATAATGCAGACACAGCAGCACCACAAATGGTATGGGACACTATGAAGGCTTTTTTGAGAGGGATATTGATACAAGCTATAAGTAGATATAAAAAAAATTGTAAGGGTAGGGAAAACATGCTAGCGGCAGAGGTACAACAAAAAGAATGCCAATACATACAAAGCCCAACAGCCATGATCCAATCTATATGGAAACATGTACAACTTATAAACTTATATAACAGAACAATTATGGAAAAGACGGCAAAGACCCAAATCTCTATAAAGAACAAGTATTATGAGGAAGGAGAAAGTAGTGGTAAAATGCTGGCAGCAATAACTAAATCCCAGACCCAATCTAAATTTATTCTTTATATACGTACAGAAACGGGGAATATTTCCCATAAACAAGAAGACATAATGTCCTCTTTTGAGAAGTTTTACAGAGACCTATATCAGAGCAAGGCCACATACAAAATGAAGGAACTTAGAGACTATTTGCATTCACTAACAATACCATCTATTTCTGAGGAAGGACGTGGTAGCCTAGATGCACCTCTAACACTAGAAGAGTTAACCAGTGCAGTTTTGGAAACTCCTAATGAGAAAGCTTCTGGTACATATGGCTTGCCATTAGAAATTTATAAAACATATTGTGATATATTAGCACCAGAATTACTAAAATTTTTGAATCAGGCTCACACTTCATTCAAACTTCCAGAATCCATGAACGATGCTTGCATCATTGTACTGCTGAAGTCTGATAAGGATCACTCATTGCCGGTGTCCTACCGCCCGATACCATTGCTAAATTTGAACATCAATATCCTGGCAAGGGTTTTGACAAACAGACTTTATGAGGTCTTGGAAGTTGATACATTATGATCAGTCAGGCTTCATGCCAGGAAGACCCATGTCAACAAACTTGAGAAGATTATTTCTTAATTTACAGATACCATCAGACAATATAGGCAATAGGACAGTATTGTCACTTGACTGCGTAAGCATTTGACTGCGTAGATGGACATATTTATGGGAAACCCTTGAGAAATTTGGTTTGGGTAAGGGATTTGTGAAATGGCTTAGACTACTGTATTCAGCACCACGCGCATGTATACAGATCAATGGGTCCCTATCGGACTCTTTCTCTTTATCCAGAGGCACTAGGCAGAGCTGCCCATTATCCCCGCTGCTTTTCACGATGGCTATAGAACCGCTAGCATTAGTAATTAGACAAGCAAGTGACATTAGGGGATTTAAGAGAAGGGAAAGGGAGGATAAAATCTCTCTATATGCTGATGACATTTTATTATTTTTGGGAGATACAGACCAGACCCTGACTCCTCTTATGATGCTGATAAGGACATTTGGTAGCTTCACGGGTTTTGATATAAATTGGGAAAAATCTGTCATGTTACAAGTTGATGAACCAATGACTATCCAACCACAGATTGCTCAAAAAAAAGATGTGACATCTTTCAAATACTTGGGAATCTGGGTATCGTCCAATATAAAAGAATAGCTGAATTATAATTTGCATCCTATATTGGATAAATTTAAGGAGAAGAGCAAGATATGGAATGAGTTACCCTTATTTGTGGTAGGGCGGACAAATTTCATAAAAATGTTTTGGGCCCCGCAGCTACTATATGCACCTCTGCAGATCCCTCTAAAATGGTTTAAAAAATAGATTCTTTGTTTAGAGTTCTGCTTTGGAAAGGGCAGTGTGCGAGAATAAAGCTCTCCAATTTGCAACTTCCTAAAGACAAAGGGGGCCTAGCTATTCCAAATGTAAGAAAATATTTTTTAGCAGCTCAACTCCAACAGGTTGCAGGACGGGGAACGATAGATTGGTCTGATCCAATACAATCAATACTGTTGAGTAGATTGGCACAATACCACCTGATAGCCCAAATTGAAGCAGCCCTATTTGCAGATGCCTCACAAACTCCTACATTGGGGCTCATACATAAAACGTGGCAGGAGATGAGACGTATAAAGCAATATGGGAATATTTCAGTATATTCACCGTTATAGGGAAATAAAAATTACAAGGAATTATATAAATTAAAAGGGTTTAGAGTATGGAGAGAAGTAGGGATAAAATACATAGCACAATTATATTCAGATAATTGAATCATTTCAAGAATTACAGGCTAAATACACATTCAATCAATACCTACAACTCTGCCATGCCATACAGACTCAGTCAAAGGATAATACATGGAAGATACAAAAAGATGCCACTTATACAGTATTCTAGAACAGTGGTCCCCAACCTTTTTGGCCCAGGGGACCGTTTGCATGGAAGAAAATTGTGCAAAGGCCCGGAGGGTGGGGATTCACGGGGGGTGGGGTTATTCAATTTTTGCGGGCAATTTGTCGGGACAATGGCTGGTGTTAGCTCTTCAATCATCACAGCGACATGGTTGGTATGGTGTCAGAATGATTGAAGCGCATTATTTCTATTATTACATTGTAATATAAAATGAAATAGTTCAACTCATCATAATGCAGAATCAGTGGGAGCCCTGAGCATGTCACTTGCCACCGTCGCCTATCACCAGATGCAGCTTGTTACTTGCTATGTCGTCTGCCACCAGATGTGGCTTTTCACTTGCCACATTGCCTGCCACCAGATGTGGGTTGTCACCTGCCACGCTGCCTGCCACCAGATGTGGATTGTCACCTGCCACACTGCCTGCCACCAAACGGAGCTTGTCACTTGCCATTGTCGCCTGCCACCAGATGCAGCGTGTCACTTGCCATGCTGTCTGTCACTAGATGGGGATTATCACTTGCCATTTTACCAGCCACCAGATGCAGCTTGTCACTTGCCACCAGATGTGGCTTGTCAATTGCCACATCGCCAGATGTGGATTGTCACGTCACCTGCCACCAGATGTGGATTGTCACTTGCCACGCTGCCTGCCACCAGATGTGGATTGTCACTTGCCATGCTGCCTGCTACCATATGTGGATTGTCACTGCATTGGTGGCAGGCTGTGTAGTGGTGAGTTCCGATTGAGGGCATTAGAGTTAGATGCACCTCTGACATAGAAGCCTTGATAGAACACCTGCTAAGAGAGTGGTGAGTGGGAGAGATAATGTAATCTCTCTGCTTCCCGCCGAACCTCCAACATTGAAGCTGCCCCGATGGGAGGGCGGAGAAGCAGGGCGGACGGGGAGTGATGATGTCATCTCTCTGCTCCCCGCTCACCTCCATCATTGCAGCTGCCCCGCTGTGAGTGCGGAAGAGTGGAGAAGCGGGGCGGGTGGAGAGAGATGTCATCTCTCTGCTCCGCGGCACACATGTGACAGCGCAGCCTTCACGGCCCGACTGCAGAGAGGCTATGGCCCCGCAGCGGGCCGTGGCCCCAGGGTTGGAGACCCCTATTCTAGAACATATACAGATGGTATCTGTATCACCCCAGCAAAGTCTAACACAACTACATATCATTTATAGAGCTTATAGAACTCCAAACAAATACATCAATGGGGGAGGAGGGATACATCGGACTGCCCGAAATGTTTAAGGACCTCTGCAGATTTAATGCACAAACTATGGAAATGTCCTAAGCTTTTTAGGTATTAGCAAAAAGTGGTGGATACCATAAACCAGGTATATCAAACCCAGATACAACTAGATCCTAGAGTCTGTATATTGGGGTACATAGATAAGGAAACATATACACCAGCATTGAGGTTATCAATCAATAAGATGTTATTTATAGCAAGAAAATTGACAGCATTAAAGTGGATGTCCCCCAATGCACCGACATATGAAGAATGGCAAGTACAGGTTAATGACACATTATTAAAAGAATGGCAGGTGTATAGGAATAGAGGATTATTAAATAGATTTATTAAAATGTGGGGACCCTGGTTAACAACACTAAACTTGACACCATATATCTTGGAACCAGATGGTAATCTAAGGGTAAACGCACTCTTTGCTGCATATAGAGTGGTAGAGATAAAGTATGAAATGGTAAAGAAAGTAATTTAAGAAAGAATGCATCAGAATGATTTGCCTATGAGGGTGAAATATGGAATGGAGAGAGAGGAGAGGGGGGAGCCTTTTTTTTTTTCTTTTGCTGTTGTAATGTTGTTTTGGAATGTATTGTATATGAATGTAATTGAGACATGTTGTGTATATGTTGTTTATTTGGATGATTGTAACAAGGAATGTTAAAAAAAATCTTAATAAACAGATAATTAAAAGGAAAAAAGAAGATATATGATATATACAGAGGAATTAGGACCTCCTTCCTCCTGCTGGTGATACATCTTAGAATTCTATTTGCTTTTCCCACTGCCTGGTCAACTTTTTTATACACCTTGGGTAGCCCCATTTTTCACAGGTATCAAAGTATTTACACAGTACACCCCCTTTATCCCCTTAGAAAATATGTAATTTTTACAAATGCGAGTAGATTGTTGACTTCCACTAGCCAATCCCCCTACCATGGGAGCTCCAGCAGAGAACCATTGCAGTACCAACATTCAGGCCGCAAGCAATAATCTTGTTGATACTAGTGTTGTTGATGGGTCTAAGCTGGCTGAGTCAAAATTATCCCAGAATGTGGCTTTCAAACAGAATTTTTTCAGGACTGTATATATATATATATCAGTCAATTAGGTGAGTCACCCCTCTTGGACTTTCAAGAGCCCTCAGGAAGTGTGTCACAGTAGATTCCCAATTAGCTACCAATATGTATAAAATCAAACGTCGGGACACACTTCTCCACTTGCAAAATTCCTTTACTGGATTTCTTCAGGTGCAAACATTAAATAGCAGCGACTGTACAGTTTCAGACATAACCTGTCCTTCATCAAGCTGACACACAGCTTGATGAAGGACAGGTTATGTCCGAAACTGTACAGTCGCTGCTGTTAAATGCTTGTACCTGAAGAGATCCAGTAAAGGAATTTTGCAAGTAGAGAAGTGTGTCCCGATGTTTGATTTTATATATATATATATATATATGATTACCTTTGAATCCCTTTTGAAAACTTTTTTACATGTTGTGTCACAGCACAGCAATGCAGACATTTTACAGCGTAACAGAAATGCAAGGTAATGCATGAACCACAGTGTGCTGCATTGCAGAGCCATTCATTTTGAATGTTATCCAAATGCACAATCCCAACCCAGCACAAAAAGATTGGTGTTTTTAATGCACCACACTGCACAGATGTAAACCCTCTATGTGCTGGGGGGTGCTGGTAAAAAAGTTCATTGTCATGCTTTGCCTTATCATAATGCACAACCAATAACGCACTAAAACTATGTGACTCTGGATTTACTGTAGTCTATCTTTGATTTACCACCTAGAGAAACACCAATGCAGAACAGGTAGGCAAGTATGCAGGGTGGAAGTGTTTTCTTCATTTGACTGCCTATCTGTTCTATGTCCCTGGGGTTGATTCATTAAAGTCAAATAGGTTGTTTACTTTGCAAGGGAAGTTGCCCCAGAGCTCAGTGAATGTAGTGACAATTTGCTTTGCAAAGAATACCCAATCACATATGAGGAAAGGAAAAAAAAAATAGCATTTTTGCGTGCATATGATTGGAGCATAAAAGCCAGCAGATCTTTACCTCATTCACTTGTAGTGAAAGTGTGCATCCTATTTGCCTGTAGTAAATCTATCCATAATTCCCAACATGTAAGAATACTAAAGTCCCTTGACAATTAGGGGCTGTTTTACTAAAAACTGAAGAGTGCAAAATCGGGTGCAGCTCTGCATAGAAATCAATCAGCTTCCAGTTTTTTTTTTTGTCAAAACTTAATTGAACAAGCTGGTTAGAAGTGGATTGACTACCATGCACAGCTGCAACAGATTTTGCACTCTCCAATTTTAGTAAATCAACCCATTAATTTCAAGTAAATGTTATAATAATACGTCAAGTGAAACCTTCAAGAGTTTCTCTTTAAAATGCAAATAAGCCACTGTGAAAGTGGAGGATTCTGGGTAATGGCATTTAACATAGCAGGCCAGTAAGTCAATGCTCCGCTGTCAATGTGTGCCATTGACTTAAAAGATTTCCATGTAAATAACATTCCTCTCAAATCTATTTTCCTTTCAGAGTGATTTATTTGTGTCTTGATGCATCAAAACCCAACACAGAATGATGAATGTGTGGCCTTTAATTCACTATTTTCTAGGTATTATTACAGAAGCCATAAGAATCTGAGAACATTGATAATCTCTCAAATATACTATAATCTCATCATTCCGTATAAGAGGAGAATTTTCTTTCAGGTATACAAATGTAAATCTCATCCTAACAATATCAGAAGTTAAACCCCATAAGAACCATTATCAACCTGATTTACAAAAGGTTTGCTTGTTGTATTTCAGCCTGTATTTATGTGCAAACATTTTTTACATTAAATCTGATTTACGGAAGTGTTCTCAATCTGGAGACGTCAGTTTTTTTTGTTTGTGCTTGTAGCTTGGGCACACTAATGTTTGCGCTTAGGTAACTATGCACACTGTGTGTTGTGTGGAAGATTTATTATTGGGTTTCTGGTGGTGGAACTGAACTTAAAAAGTGAAGATTTGATATGTTATAGGAGCCATTTACAAATAAAAATTGTGCCTAAGCAGTAGTCTTAAAATACCCTTTGTCTGGAATTCCCCCTGAAAATAGCAGTGCACTTCCTGATATGTGAGTGTGCAATGTGAGATCTAAGGCACTGCTGCCTCTGACTACAAGTCTCAGGAGATTTGGAGTAAAATTTTATGATGTCACTATTGTCACTACTGTGAGGTTCTCCTTGCTGGAGGACCTGACATGAGGATGTAAAGTCCTGTTTCTACCAAGATGGTTGCCTCCAAACAGAGACACAGTGCAAGACCGGGCAAGTAAGTCAGTAATGGGGAACAATGAGCTGCAGAGAGATATTGAGAATACTGGTGAGCAGTCTTTTATCTGCCTGCCTTTTTGGGGAACAGCTTTCAGAGTTCAGGTCATCTTTAACATAAGTTTGTATGAGCAAATTGGAGAGAGCCCATATTCTCCTGCTGGAAGCAGATAACATTTTGCAAGTAAGATAGGAGCCGTTAATGGATGTTTAAGAAGCTTGATCATTGGCCAGTTTTTCCAGTTTTCCATTACACTTACACGTCCAATGGATCCAGTGTTTTGTATGGATTTTCTGCTCTGCTGCTGCTTACCCAGTTCCGTGTCATTGTGTTCTTCTTTGACGTCATTGGGAGCTTATGGGTTCTTGCAGCCGGCTCCCTGATGACAAGCACATGCCACGTGTGTCATCAGGGGATGGGTACAAGAACCATGAAGAGACAGCTGGTTCCCGGATGACACCTGGTGCCATACAGTAACCCAAGGCCGCCTGGAATGTGTGATGTGAGTATCCCAGAAGGCTGTGAACAAGTGTATAAGTCATTTCCACCTAGGCGAGAATCCAGGAAGTGCAGGGACAGACCCCAAAAAATGTATTAAAAAAAATGTCAGCTTGTGAGAGTGAAGTGAGGGAACATGGGTGGGGAAGGCGAAGGTTCAAATTCAGAATACTTTTTTGATCCCAAAGGAAAATTATTATATATGAGAAGGTCCACTCTAATATGCTTACACACACATTTAAAGGGTCAATCCACCCAAAAAGGACAATGCTGGAGAGTTAAACCAGCTCACAGTTTTTTGTATTTTTCAGCCACTCTTGGAGAAATCTCTTTGCTAACTATTCAGGCTTTTATGAAGTGCCCCCCGCCCTGTTGGAATTTCTTATTCATTTTGTAATTTAGAGAATGTAACAGGAGGAGCTAAAACACAATGGTGGGGAGAAACACCCAAAACTCAGGTGGGAGGGTACGGAGTCTAGAACTATGGTAGACATACCTCACTATGGGATCATCCAATGCATATTAAAAAGAAGTGACCCGACTTGGCGTTCCAGGCTCCACTTATACCAAAAAAATATAACTTATAGGTTGACAGACTATTTTTTTAATTAAAAAAATATGTAATAGGTCAGAATAGTGTTTTTATATACATATGCTCCTGTTCCCCTGATGACACGAAACGTGTTGGGCAGGGCCACAAACCTGTGATGTCATCACGCCTGCCGATGCCAGCTATCAGCGAGGCCATCCATTATTTGGTTGCCTTTTAATAACCTGAGCAATGTGATTACCTTCTGTGGTTTTACTAATTAATATGTACTTGCGATATTGACGCTATGTGAGTCCTTCATTCCTTATTCCTGTATGATGGCTATCTGAGTCTACTTTGGAGCTGTGGCGGTTACTAAGTGATACTTAAATATAGGGACCCTGCTGATCATACTTGCCTGATTTGGAGACTCCGGGAGAGGTTTTGAGGCTTCCTATGCATTGTTGATCTCTTTAATTGGACACCATGTCCATCTGGTAAGAGGCTTGATGGTGGTGGTGGGTATGAATGTATGGTGCACTTCCCAGTTTCCTCACGTGGCTCATTATTTGGTGGAACTCCTGTGAGAAGACCAGTCTCCATTTTCACAAGGTTTAATATCACATTTGTTTTTTGATATATGGATTAGCTATTTTGGAACCAATCACAATTATGATTTTTTTCAATGGTTGTTTGGCTAATGTGTACACATATACAGTGGCACTGATAATCATGTTGAGTTTATCATAAAATCCGCACTATTCTTCATGTGTATGTACAGGCGGTCCCCTAGTTACAAACATCCGACTTACAAATGACTCCTACTTACAAACGGAGATAACAGGAAGTGAGAGGAAATCTACCCCTAGGAAGGGAAATTCACTCCTGTAAGAGTTACCATGGGAAAAAGGTGTCCAATCCTTCTTTCCACAACAACCCAAAATTTTCAAAATCCAATTATCATTGGAACAGGAAGTGAGGTGACATCTTCTGAACAGAAACATAGACAGCAAAACAAACATTACAGGAGTGTTACCCCTTCCCTATGCTATCCAAAAAGCTTAAAAATAGTTGTTTTGGCTGAAGCTACTCTTAAGAAATGTACCTGTTCCCACTTACAAATTCAACCTAAGAACAAACCTACAGTCCCTATCTTGTTTGTAACCGGGGGACCGCCTGTATATGTTTATATCACTTTCGAGTGACATATAGTTGCAGCTCTTGTGTTTCTTTATTACACTTCAGCGCAGGAATGCTTTTTGGTTTTTCAAGTGTTTTTTATATGCTTTGAGATTTGCTTTTATTAGCGATTTAATATGAGCTAAGAACTATCTACCCAGTAGAAGGAAAGACTATATATGTAGACAGCATCTAATTTTTAGGAGATGTATTTTTCTTTCTCTTTAAAGCCAACATTTGATTAATCACAGACAGCGCAACAAAACTACTTCTGTAGGTGAAATGTGAACGTATTTTAACAATTTACTCAAACATCTTAAAATGGAAGTAGTGTTTATAAGTGCTCTTTATCCACTTAACAAGCTTTTTATGAGATTACAAAGGTTTACGCTAAAAGAAGCTCTCAATAGAAGAGAGAACACCACTAAGCATGACATCCCTAGACTATAAGAGCACATTTATAGTGGTTTGGAGAACATATCCACAGGCCCCCTCCATTGCTGTACTGGGGTTCTCCACTTGAAGCCTTTGCCAATAAGCTGTTTTATCAGGCAGATGTTCATTTCACTGAAATGCCGCACATTCTCCGAAGCCTACTCCGTTTTAAAAGATTACAGTGGCTGGACTGCACTTGTAGATCTCAAACCCAATTGGAAACTACTGTGTCACTGAAGGTAAAGAAATGTCAGGTAGATCTCTAAGCACAGAGATTTTATCAAAACTGATTTGGCAGCAAAGGGGTTTGTTCATCGAGCTGCTTAGAGGGAAAAAAGAGTTTTTACTTTTTTCTTTTTTACTGATTTTTCTGTAAAATAAAATATAGAACAATGATGCTAATGGTATGGCATATTTTGGCACAATAGTTCCAGGATAGTTAAATGGGTCTTTTGTAATCATCACCAGCCATTTAAAGCTCACTGTGCCCTTAAAAACAGGCTTAAAGGCATGTTCTACTTTTTTTGTGAATAAATTCATAAATGGCTTCATAGTGCAAAAGAAGTGTGCATGTATTATTTTTTTTGCACTGGAGCCTACAAAGCTTTGCAGCTGTGAATAGTGCATCTCGGGTGCAATAAAAAGGCTCCTGCATACTCCCTACACCCAAAGTACTGCCTGAACCCAAAGTAATGGTCTTTGGTTATGGAGGCAGAGGAAAGAAACTATGGGCAAAGGTGCAGTGCTGTCACCGCACTTCCATTGAGAACTATGAATCCCTGTGCCATGGTAGCAGGGGGGACTCATAGTCTTTCCAATTACAGATCCTGTGAATTAAAAAAAAATATGTAGAATGCTGCTGGAGGAATGTCATGATGTCATTTTGCCCCCCCCGCCATTGGCTCTGTCATATTTTGCTAAAATGGTGACATTTTCTAGAAATTTCCTCATATTGTCCAGAATGTTAGGAAACTATAAACGTTTAATTTTTCTCATTCTTACTGAGCAGTTGTAGCATCAGAATTGCCTGGTGGTGCTGTTAAGGCTGGAGGTGAAATTATTTGGGATTTCTGCTGACTGGAAACAAGGCAGCTAGGGAGGTTTATGGAAGACGCTCTATAGAGTGGTAATAATTCTACCACAAATAAAAATTTTACCCAACTAGTCACTGTTCTGTACTGATAGCCAGAGAAACACTGGCTACACATACATCTGTAACATAATCGTGCAGAACTTAGGGGTTTTGGAGGGAAACTATTACAGTGTGGAACTTGTGGTTTTCAAGGGAAGCTATTATAAAAGAGAGGGGGAGGGGACTTAATGAGTAGCAATTTTGCCTCAGCTGAGCATATATTTATCAATACACTAGATGCTCTCCATTAGCACCCCATAGTAGCAGTAGTATATGGGTACCACATGCCCCTGGGCCAAGCAGGCACTTTCTCACCGTTCATTCCACATGAAGGACCATGAACTCTAAGTCCTCCCCTCAACTTCGTAGAAGAGGCACACTTGGAAGTCCCCGAAGGGAGTACGACCAATGGTGCCATACTCCAGGGCCTTATCATGTGTGGACTTCTCTGAAGGGATCAATATGAACATCCTCTCACTTTTTAAATTCTGTGCATGTACTTGTTATAGTACTTGTTCCACTCCCCTCTATTATTTGACTACCGATTATTGTCCTTACTTGGCAGTTTTTCCCTAACATCAATCCTAACAGAAAAAACCCTCTAGTTGGGACTTTCTAGGGCATTAATTCCACAGAAGAATCAAATTAAGTAAACAGTCTCATATTTTATCAACCACTTAACCCTCGGAGCCCTTTTTTACATTTGTTGTTTACAAGTTAAAATCAGTTTTTTTGTTAGAAAATTACTTAGAACCCTCAAACATTATATATGTTTTTTTTCAAACACCTTAGAGAATAAAATGGCGATCGTTGCAATACTTTTTGTTACACCGTATTTACGCAGCAGTCTTTCAAACGGAAATGACTCACATGACATGAATAAAAATGAGCGTGTTCATAAAATTCCAAGTTCCACGATTGCTGTGCGTGCTAGACGTGGTATAGCATCACCTGACGTGTTTCATCCAATGGGATTTCGTCAGAGGCGTGACGAAATCCCATTGGATTAAACTCATTTTTATTCATGTCATGTGAGTAGAACTTTTAATAATAGTTTAGTAAACATACCTACGGGCTTCGCTATTAGTTTTCCTTCCCCCTACATGTGTGTTGATGATCGAGCATAAGGGGAAAAGCCTGTATGGTTCTTGTTGGGACTGTTTGTCATGGTGATTTGTTTGTGTCCAATTGCTGGAAGGACCTCAGTGCCCTGAGTGTAATTTGTGTCTACACGCTTGTTTCCTTTTGAGTCTGGTAAGGAGATCTGCTGGACCCTGTGGTGCTGCGTGTCTTTCCCTCTCTTGCACAGAAGGTGGTGCTGGGACTTCCTTATCCTGCAGGCTTTTAATATGGACTTTACTATGGACATTTATAGCCCTTTTAAGTTTGATCTTTTTTAGTGCTGTATTAGACCCTATCATTGTACATTGTTGATCAGCATTTTTTTGTCAGCTGTTTGTTTATTGCCAATTATCGCAGATAGCACACACATTTGTTTAACCCTCTAGCAACCCAAGATAACTTGCTGTACTTTTAACACTAAGGACACCAGATACTACTACAGTTAGAGAACACCAACTTCCAGCTGCTCAGCATTTAGGAACCAGTGCCACAGAACCCAGAACCAGCATCCCCCAACCCATCAATACCTGTCACTTCACTTCCTGTGACATGTCCACAATTACTAATGGATACAGGAAATGAACCTCACTCCATAACTATGTGCTTGCTCTCTCTTTCTCAGAGACCCCCTCTCTACATAACATACATTCCCGTGACGCTTCGGCTAGGTCCCCAGGTTCACTGTGCTGTGGGTTTGTTCCCAGTATGTGGGGAACCTGCTGCAAGTGAAGGTGCCAAGTATTTAACCCCCTTCACCACCAGAGCAACCAGTCACCAATTCCCTGGCTGGTTGGTTGCATTAAGTAATGACACATATACAGTTGTCCCTAACAACAGCACTATAGCCTACACTAGACAGCAGACTACATGCTGGACTAAAATGTACTATATCCCTTGAACCTACAGTCCTTCTAGATACGTCATACAATGCACCACTTAGAGAGATTTCAGGCCAGGCAAGAAACACTGGCAGTCTTTATTGAAGAAATGAAAACATAGAACAGCCTTTGCAAAGAAACTTCTAACATGAAATCCTGTACAGAGTGCTCTAATGTCCTTGAGGTAATCATACCTGAGTTAGAAGCAAGTTCATAAGCAGTCCATTAAGGCAGAAGTCCATAAAGGCAAACACTCCACAGAAGTAGAATACTCCACAGAAGTACTCCACAGAATGGCTGGCAATGATCCTTAAAGGCAGTAAGTCTTGAGCTGGTAACTGAAAATCTATCAGAGTCCTCAGGTTCCCAGCCCCTCAGGGAACCCTGACTGGCCCTCCTTCCCCACTGGGGCACAGTCCAGCAGAATAACAGCCTATATTTGGCAGTATTTCCCAGGCAGAGCCCCCAAGGCATTTCAATTAGCCCTTTTTATGTGGATCTGTAGAATATTGGTGGGAAAATTTAGCCAATCAATTCCTTGGATCCACCATACATCTACATTGTAACAAGTTGTACCTGGCTGGCTCAGTTAAAGCGTAACTCAACTTTTGTTGAGAAAAAAAACATTCCCCTTTGGGTGATCTATGTACATTGCAAGGATTATAACAACTTTTGTTGCAGATTCCTACCTTCTGTTATTCTGAAGAAATCCCTCTGTGTTTCTCTGTGCCTCTGTACTGAGTGGGTCTAATGGGAGAGGCTTCATACTTAACTGTCAGGTGTGCAACTGGAGAGCACTAATGAGGAAATCTACTGGGCCTGCATCCCTTTAGACGTGTTCCTATTAAAAGTATCTCTCCAAAAATGACATTTTTGTTGCAGGGAATGCCTGAAATCTGACTTGTATCTTAGGCAGACTTCTGGGAAAATCAGTGAGCCAATCACACAAGCAGGAAATTATGTTTCTGGGGAGCGGTCAGTACACACTCTGTGTACAGAACAACTCCAGGTAGCCATATTGCAATGCATTCTCAGAAAATTACAGCGGCTGCAGATTGAAAAGGAAAGGTAATTTGTAATAACATTCAATTACAATATGACTTGTATCGCAATTGTATACGCTATATTATTTTTTCTTTATTTGCTATTTTTTTCCCCCACAAAAGTGGAGTTACCCTTTAACTTGAGGACATGAGCACAGAGAGGAGAAACAGGAACACAGAAAGAAATACATGTTAACCCCTTTGTAGGCACCTGTCTACATGCAACTCAACCAACTCCTCATGTGGAACCTCCACAGAGAGGCAATAAATGGTACAACAAGCTAGAAAATAACTGCATGGTAACAAAGTAACAAGCCCTTGTTATTATCCATTTGAGATAAATCTACATAACCCAATGGTCATCTGATTATTGCATTGTGTAAATCTCTTGTAGCTTTCAAGGATTGTAGGGCTCCTGGAAAGTCTGCAGATAGCAACTATAACACTTCATCCAGGTTGATAAGAAAATGAATGATAATGTGCTTATCAGCAGCAGCCTGTTGACTTCCTCCTTCACTTATTCTACATGGTGGGCCATTTATATGGATACACCTTAATAAAATGGGAATGGTTGGTGATATTAAGTTCCTGTTTGTGGAACATTAGTATATGTGAGGGGGGAAACTTTTCAAGATGGGTGGTGACCATGGCGGCCATTTTGAAGTCAGCCATTTTGAATCCAACTTTTGTTTTTTCAATAGGAAGAGGGTCATGTGACACATCAAACTTATTGGGAATTTCACAAGAAAAACAATGGTGTGCTTGGTTTTAATGTAACTTTATTCTTTCATGAGTTATTTACAAGTTTCTGACCACTTATAAAATGTGTTCAATGTGCTGCCCATTGTGTTGGATTGTCAATGCAACCCTCTTCTCCCACTCTTCACACACTGATAGCAACACCGCAGGAGAAATGCTAGCACAGGCTTCCAGTATCCGTAGTTTCAGGTGCTGCACATCTCGTATCTTCACAGCATATGGGTTTTTTTATGGTTGTTATGGTCAGTAAAAACCAATACAGGGTGAGCTGCTCCTGCCAGGAGGTACCGCCATTCCTCCAAAGCCGACTTGATGGCCAGCAATTCCCTATCACCGACATCATAGTTCCAGCAAGATGGTGTACCACCACATTATGGGTGTCAGGTCCGAGCATTCCTAGATGAACAGTTCCCTGGAAAGTGGATTGGTCGTCGTGGGCCAGTTGAATGGCCCCCAAGGTCTCCCGATCTGACCCCCTTAGACTTTTATCTTTGGGGTCACCTAAAGCAATTGTCTATGCTGTGAAGATACGAGATGTGCAGCACCTGAAACTACGGATACTGGAAGCCTCTGCTAGCATTTCTCCTGCAGTGTTGCTATCAGTGTGTGAAGAGTGGGAGAAGAGGGTTGCATTGACAATCCAGCACAATGGGCAGCACAATGAACACATTTTATAAGTGGTCAGAAACTTGTAAATAACTCATGAAAGAATAAAGTTACGTTAAAACCAAGCACACCATTGTTTTTCTTGTGAAATTCCCAATAAGTTTGATGTGTCACATGACCCTCTTCCTATTGAAAAAACAAAAGTTGGATTCAAAATGGCCACCATGGTCACCACCCATCTTGAAAAGTTTCCCCCCTCACATATATAATGTGCCACAAACAGGAAGTTAATATCACCAACCATTCCCATTTTATTAAGGTGTATCCATATAAATGGCCCACCCTGTATAGCTGTGACGGACTGTAACTGTCTACATTTTAAAGTAATTTCCCATTTTCATGGACACTGTTGTTGAAGCACTATATCTGCACTAGTCCTGATGCTTTTTGCAGGGCCAAGGAGACCCCTAATTGAATAAAATGTTTGTGCATGCTACACTTTAAAGTAGATGAAAACTGTAAGACATTTAGCTTGCTAAACGCATCATTGTTCATTTCCATTTTTTTTATTCAACAAAATACTGTTTTTATCTTTTTCCCATTCTTTGTTGCTTATCATCGCTTCTGATATCCTGTAGTCTATTTGTAACCATGTCTTATCTTTATGCACTACAACAATGGTTTGTATGGCATTTCTCAGGGTGATTGCAACAATGGTTTATGTATTGACACATTTGCATGTGGCCTCCATTGGAAATCCATAGTGGGATGGTGTCATCTTATAATAGAGGGTGAACAAGATGGCCGGATTACCAGGTAGTACTTTAAACCTTGTGGTGGGACAGGTTTATGCTGGCGGTCAGCTGAAACTTTGTGTTGTATCAGAAGTTTATGGACAGTTTGCATATGGTTTGTGCTGAAGAAAATCTATTTTTGTTTGTCTGTTTTGAATAAATTAAAATGGTTTGTTTTTACAAATACAGCTGACCAGCGATCTGGACCCCCAAATATCACGACAGTTATCATTTAACTAAAGCCCACCCCTGGAACACCCCAAAGTCTTATACCCATCTGTCCTTGTTCCTGCCAGAAACCTATCTGTGTGATCCACTAGGGGCTGCACAACCTCCTCTGTAGGAGGGGTAATTTCTGAGCATGCAAAAAATTCCTTTGGAGAGGCCATCTACTATTGAAAAGCAAAATATACCCCCTGCCAGCTTGGGTCGTCTGTGACGGACGGCCTCAACGTTTCCAGGTCCTCCCCACTCTAGGCTTCTAAACTGGGCCCTTTTCCTTGCTAATTTTTCTCACTCTCTCCCTGGTTCCCTACCCTTCAGGGTAGGGAACCCTCTCTTTTCTTAGGGCTACCTTTTTCCCTATCTTCCTCCTGGTTTCTGCCTTATTTCTTCTTCTTAAATTGGTATAGGCTACAAATCGCTCCGGACAAAATTTGAGCAGTGTATGTCTACCTTAAGCATGAGACAGAATAAAAGCCAACATAAGGTGCCTGCTTTTACCTTTACCTTGCACCTGCACTGACATGATTTACCACTAGAACCAGTGGCGTAGCGTGGGAGGGCAGCCGGTGCAGTTGCCCCAGGCACAACATTGAGAGGGGTGCTGGATGACAGACAGTGAGCTCATGCTGGATTGGGAGTGCGGGCTGAGTACAGGAGAACTGCAAAGCACTGTGTGTTGAAGTCAGCAGCAGCCATCCATGTGCTCTCTCCAATATCAGAGGAGGCAGGTAGTGTTGTGCCTCAAAGAAGGGGAATTGTGCGCAGAAAGTTTGAAGCCCAGCAGCAGTGGTGGCTGGTGTTTTTTTTCAGTGGGGGCGGCGGCAAACAACCACCCCCCTGTTGGTCAGCCGCACCCCCCCCCACCCCCGGCACTGTTGCAGGCAGGCAGTGACTGGGTCCTTGTGGGCAGCTGACGGGATGCGGGCTCCGGCAGGCGGGTTGTGGGGTCCGGTGGGCAGCTGGCGGGGTGCAGGCTTCGGCAGGCAGCGGGCGGGTTGCGGGCTCCAGTGGGCAGCGAACTTCTACAGACAGCGGGCAGGCTCCGGTGTCTTCTATGCAACACAGCAGCTTCCTCCTCCTCTTAAGCATCCAATAGGATCATCTGTCCTTTCAGCCAATCGAGTGACAGATCTTAGACCCGCTTCCTGATTGGCTAAGAGGAGGATCAGTGTGGCAATAGCGAATATTCATTCGCTTGTGTCACACAACTGGGTGAGATCAGGGCGCAGTGCTCTGCTCCCCGAGTCCACCCTTTTTTGAAGCCTATTAGAGCTTCTAGCTCTAATCATGTGCTTCAAAAAAACACTTCTCCCCCATTGGAATCCATAGTCCGGCGTCCTGCTATGTAGATCAGGGGGCCGGACGCATGGATTAGGGGGGCAGCGTCCCTAATTGATGGGCCACCGCTGCCCAGCAGCCAGAAGAGGAAAGGTGCAGCCTGATGACATCCATCCACTGTAAGTGAAGTGTCCCCCCTTCCTCCCTTCTCTCTCCTACCTTCCAGTGAGTACTCTAATGTAAGAGGGACTCTGGTGTAAGGGGGGCTCTGTGGATTTCTCTTTCTTTCTTGAGTGGCTGCTCAGATGTGACAGATTATTAAGGATTATCTCCATTCACAGTCCACGGGTTAGGGGGGGCGCAAATTACTTGCCTTGCCCCGGGCGATGACAACCCACCCTACGCCACTGACTGGAAGTGATCTCCCAAGCAAGTTTGTGCAAGTAGTGGAATTGGGGGGGTCCTATTGCTGGTTTCATTAAGCTCTGGGCACTGTTTGTGCCTTCTCCAGCTCCACCAGTCACTTATATTGCTTCAACTTTTTTGATCTAATAAACTTTAAAGACATCTTCCCATAATGCACTGCCTGTACAAGCATTATATCTCTAAAGCAGAACAAGTTGGGAACTCTAATGCTAACACAGACAAAGAACACAGTACATAGCGAGGCTGCAAACACAATGCAATAAAAAAAAAGACAGCATCTGAAAAGCTTCATAAGGTCGATACAATCCTCTTTACATTCTCTAGACAATAGACGTCAATTAAAATGGATGTATTATTTATTCAAAGTTCTTATTGTCAATAGCTCTCCTCTTTAATGTGAACCGAATGACCGCTTGCCTACTAAAAAGAAAAATCGGTAATATGCTTAAAAACATTCTAAACAGAACAATGTAAATGGCCCCAAAATAGGGCTTCAAAATGGACCCATTCTGCAAGCCTAAAATAAATGTCCCATTAATACAATTGGAGGAATAAAAGCTGACTTTGGAAGCCATACACAGTTATTGTCAGAAGCCTTTCATTGGAAGAGTGGACTGAGAAAAAAGAAACTCCCTACATCTTCATGCAGGCTGGGGACAAAGGATGTGGGTTGAACGATGATGGCCATCAGATTGAGGACAGCAGAAAAAAAAAAGTACTGCTGGGGAAATCACTAAATTAAACATGAATGTTGCAGCAAATTCTGGTTTTGTTATTTTATCTTTTAATGGACTATTCATTTTGATCAAGTTATTTTAGCTGGAGTTCTGCTTTAAGCCATCCCTGTGCCTGTGGCATGTACTTGGTCTCCAACCATTATACGTAGAAATCTCCTATAGAAGGTTTACAATATGATATATTTTTTATATTACACTGAATATTATATGCAGCCCTTTAAATATATCAAAGGCTGCAAATGAGGCCTCCTATATTGAAAAAGTTGACCATGAATGCTCTAACCCTCTCTACAGGATCCAGCTTCACCCAACACCATTGCATGTAATGTACCACTACCAGAAACTGAAGGTACAATTTTTTTCAGTGATCTCTTCTCTGCTACTTTTTCTCGCAGTCACTCTCTTTATCAGACTTCAGCTGGTATGTAAAGAATAATGGGAATTTAATATAAAGAAGGCATGCAGATATTTCCTTACAGCACCATTTAGAAATATCTGTATCTTCATTAACTTTACTTGCAGCTTTTGCTAAAAGACTAACTGGTGATCCTGCCATTAATATCTTTGTTCAGGCACTGCCTTTTATGGGGTGACAACCGTTTTCCAAATGCCCTCTAGTGTTGTCATCTCGTCACAATGCCCCTGCCAAGAACTACAAGCAGCCATACCGACACACATTACTCATGCATGGTCGACTGTTGTCACCATCAGGAAGCTGGGCCAGAGCAATAATGAGTAACTGACACTGGATCAAGTGCATACACAAAAGGAAGTGGCTGAAAGAGGCTAGAGGAGATCAGTAGCACTGAGATTTAAGAGTGGGAAATGAAGCGAAAACAAGATTTTTACTTTTAAAAAGGCAACCATTTATGATACACTGCTTTAGCAAGCTAAAAGTAATTTAGTTGAGGTTTACATCTACTTAACCACTTCAGCCCCGGAAGGATTTCCAGCTTTAGGACCGGAGCCCTTTTTGCGATTCGGCGCTGCGTCGCTTTAACTGAAAATTGCGCGGTCGTGCGACGTTGTACCCAAACGAAATTTGCGTCCTTTTTTTCCCACAAACAGAGCTTTCTTTTGGTGGTATTTGATCACCGCTGCGTCATTTCTGATCGCCGCTATAAACAAAAGAAGAGCGACAATTTTGCAAAAAAAACCCCAAATTTCTTACTTTTTGCTAAAATACAAATCCAAAAAAAAAATATAAAAAAACATTTTTTTTCACCGTTTTTGGCCGATTTATATTCTTCCTCATATTTGCGATAAAAAAATCGCAATCAGCGTTTATTGATTGGTTTGCGCAAAAGTGGCCGTGTTTACGGATGATGAGAATTCATTTTTGGGGTTTTTTTTTTTTTACTAGTAATGGCGGCGATCTGCGATTTTTAGCGGTACTGCGATATTTCAGCGGACATGTCGGACCATTGGCATTTATACAGCGATCAGTGCTATAAAAATGCACTGATTACTGTGTAAATGCCATTGGCAGTGAAGGGGTTAACCTGCAGGGGGCGCTCTAAGGGTTAACTGTGTTCCCTGGGCGTGTTCTAACTGTGGGGGGACTGCCCTAGCTGGGGAAGGGAAGTGGTCACAGCCTCCATATACAGGAAGGCTGTGATCACAGCCCTCCCCTCTTCACAGAATGGAGGTCCGTGTTTACATACAGGGACCTCCATTCTTTCACTCCGGGGGGGCCATCGCGGGTAGCTGGCGGCAATCGAAGCCGCCGCACCCGCTCCCTGGCCCTCCCCGAACACAGTGAGTGCGTGGGCGCGCCTCCGGCGGCGCGTGCGCTCACTGCGCGCGTTATCGCAGCCGCCGTCATATGATGGCGATTTGCGATAACGAACCACCTTGTCTCCGTCAACCTGCGGTTGGCGGTCTGCAAGTGGTTAAAGTGGAACAAAACTTTCCTATTCTTTTCAGCCAAGGAAGCTGCCATCCTAGCCTGTGTTTGATCTTCAACTGTCATGAAGCTGCATATGTGATCAGTTATTACACCAGCCATTAGATGGTTTGACAGTTTGGTTGAGAGCACAGCCATTGTGACAGTTACATTTCCCACACGTGTTGGGAATGTAACTGTTTTTTTAAACTGTTAAATTGATGGGTTTAGTTCCGCTTTTATACATGCTGTGACAGTGGGAGGCCCTGCCACTATGGAAATATGGAACAACACAGAGTTCACACTAAAGCAGGGTACGAGGCTCTGGTGTGTTTATTATGAGTGGAGGAAACTGTATAGCTTTCTCCGGGTTTTGTAATCCTGGATCGGGGCCTGCAGCTTGAAGACTTCAGTGTCTTGGGTAGGATGAAGCCTTCAATTCTGTGCCAGGGTTTTGCTGGAGACCGGCAGGCCATGTAAGTGCACAAGTGTGCAGATTAGTTATAAGCCAAGCCTGACCATAGCTCATTTGTAGGCAAAGACCTACCAGCAGAGAGCTGTATGCTCCAGTACGGTAGCTGGTGGGGATCGGTAAGCTCCCAATGCATGCTTGCTTTCCGATTTTGTGACCGTTGTGGAACCAACGGTCATTTCATTGGTGGGAAGGAGTTAATAAAAGTGGGCTGGCAAAAGCAGTTCAGAATGGCAAGAACTTCACTAAAACACATCTACCATTGAGCTGAGCAATCCCCACATGACAATGCTGTCCATATAGACTACATTGAGGGTTTTATTTGCCACTGCTGCAAGTTCCTAATGTCATTTCCCAAAGATCATGAAGGCATCAGATATGGAACTCACAAACTTTCTGAAGCACAAATATATAGGATAAGCAGTCTTCTCATCCATCTAGAAGTGCACATAAAGATGGAACTGCACAGATTTACAGCGCAATCTGCTCCTTCCGTCCTGAGTACAGTTCACAACTGCACTGGAAGCCATCCAGCAAGCTGCCACGTCTCATCTAACACCAACACCTTCATCTGCCGACATCTGTTCTTCGCATTGTATTGTTACAGAGACTATTCACAAGACGCTGCTGAGCAAATGAATATTCAGCCTCCTATGCATTATCTCAGCTCTTTATCTGACAATCACACGTATACATCTTCACCAAACTGTGAATCTGCCATCACATTGGGGGGGGGGGGGGGGTCAAATGCCATTGTTGAGCTTGGACGTAGAATAAAAGACTTCAAAAATTTTATAGAGAGTCTTATTGTTGCATACGCATACAGCATAAAGGGGCAGATGGATGAACTTTTTGAACTGCAGGAGGTAAGAATGATCGTTCTCATAATTGCCCCGTGTGTATATTGTGGTGGGGCTGTAAGAGCTGACATTTTCATACATCCACCATAAAGTGATCGCATCACTGAAAATCAGGAACCCATCAACAACTAGTATTGTGACATTCAGTGAACAATATTCATCATCGCTGTATGGTATTCCCTGAGATTTCATTCAAAGAACTTCTGGCTAAGTGCCTTGAGAATGTCTTACATGAAAGGGTTAAAATAGGCCTTATGCTAGCAATGACATTCAACTGAACTTGTTCTGCAATGTTAACCCTATGTGCCGGCACCTCCCGCCCCTGTAAGAGGTTTCAGATGCCAGGAGGCGGGCAGGGTTTATGATCATGTGATCACCATGTCGCAAGTAGTGCATGGGGCACGCTCTTGGCACAGCTGCATTCACCCCAATTAAGGCAAATATGTGGCTGATTGGAATCAAGGCCCACCTGTCGGCGCCAAGGGGTTAAAGATGTTTCAACACGCATCTAAATAGCTTCCTCAGCTCTAATGAAGAAGCTATTAAGCCTCAGTTCACACTAAGAAACACATATGAATCACACAGGAACTGCACCGCATTACTGTTCAATTTACATGCGATTCAGTGCAGTGCAGTTTGAGCCCATTCATTTTGAATGGGCTCAAATCACAATGCATCATCACACCAAAGTCATGCATGCACCAAATTTGGTACCTCAAGGCAACCGGATCTCATGGTAATTTTGTATCATGCAATCTGGTCTGATCCGGTGCGGGCAAACGCACGGCCTTTACGACTTGCGATTGGGGTGTCGTTAAATGCACACTTACACGCACTGCAGATTGCAAGGGCAGTGCGATTTGAATGTGGTGCAGGAAACACGCATGGATTGCGGGGTTTCTCGCACTGCATTAGTGTGAGGCTAGGCTAAAGGAGGAGTAGGAGAATTGTATGGATGAGCTGCATAACATTTTCAACATTACATTACAAGTCCAGTTGAATGTCACTAACTACCACTAGTTATACCAAGGCGGTTATGTGTTATGTGTGGTTGTGGGGAATTCCCACGACAGGCAACCTGCCATCATGTGACACATTCCCATGTGTTCGGGTGGACTGGGTTCACGTTAAACTTTAGCTTATCCCAAATAAGTAAGAATTTGAAGGATTTAATGTGTGTGTAAACCCAAAGTTTATTTTTCTGTGGGTTACAATTTTCGTAAGCAAATTATATTTTTGGTAAATTATTGCAAAGTTTCTTGCCTGGAGAAAAACCATATACTTAACTAAGAATGCATAGCCACTCACAATTAGCAGCAGCAGAGTTGTGAGCCTGCCATGCAAGCTTTTTCAGTTGGCCATTAGACTGGTTATTACAGATAGACAGCCCAATGGCCAACTGAAGGAGTGCTGATGGTGGGCTAACAACTTTGCTGCTAAATGTGAGTAGCTTAGTATTACCAGCCTGCAACAAAAGTGCTCTTACTGGCAGGATCACCAGGTAAGAAACTTTGCAACAGATTTAAAAAAAAAAAATTACTTGCATGCATAATTTAAATCAGGGGTCTCCAAACTGCTTGCATAATTTAAATCAGGGGTCTCCAAACTGCAGCCGGATGTGGCCCCTTGCTAGCCTTTATCCAGCCCTTGGGGCACTATTCCTTCCAATGATATGAAGCACGATTCTTCCCACTGACACCAACAATAGGACACGATTTCTTCCACTGGTACCAATGATGGGGTACTATTTTTTGTACTTATACCAATGATGGAGCACTACTCCTCCTCCTACTGACCACCAATCCAGAGGCCATGTTTATTTTCACTGATGCTGGGCATTGGCCATTTTCTATCTCCACTGGCCACATTCCTGTCCCCCCGAGGTCTGGAGGACAGTAAACTGGCCCTTTGTTTGGAGTCTGGAAACCCCTGATTTAAATGGTAGAAATGATGGCGTTTGATGTTACTCTTGGAAAATACAATAACACATTTAAACCCCCCAAACTATACTTTGTCCTACTCCTCTCCTGTTTAAAGCTGAACACTGGAAATCTTGAGAAAAGGCTATTTGCTATCCTCCTCCTCTCCTTCTGATCTGGTACTTTATTCTGAAAAACATTCATCAACAGCCCCTTTTCTTACCCTAACCCATGGTTGTGTGACCTTCAGCATTCATCTTTTACTAACACTAAAAAGTGAGAGGGTGCTGCCAACAGTGCCAACATCAAATATTGGTACTACAAGAGCCAGCCACTGCACCACACTTCCCATGATGCCTCCTTGCAAATGTTCCTTTCTGTGGACAGCTTTAGGAGTGTGAAAATGGGCAATGTTTTGGCTAGACTAAAAATAATCTTATTGGAAAGGGCATGAAGTGGGTGGACATTGAGCACTGGGGCGAAAGGCTAGAGCTTCCAGCGCCAAGGTCATGACATCACATAATTGTACAGAGAGTCAGAGGGATGACCAATCACTTAAACAAAGGAGAACACCTCTTGGACTGGTCATCATCCCAGAAAGATGGACCTCTGGCAATCACATGTCCACAGCTTCAAGAGATAAAACAGATGTTACAGATGTAAGTTGTACTTTTCTGGGGAATCTTTCCTAGAGCTTAGTGAATGTGGTGAAATTTCATTTTGCAAAGAATACCCAGAAATGTGCAAGGGAAATAGAACATAGTTTTTAATTATTTCATTTTTTATATTATTTCTTTAAATTATTTAAAATTGGATGTAAACAGTCAGCAGAGCTTCACAAAAAATAAGAGCTGCACAAAAAATAACTGGATACTATTTTTTATAGGTAATAAGCCCAGGGGTAGTTGATCTAGGGAATATTTGATTGCCTCCTAGGGGATCAGGAAGGAATTGTTCCCCCCAATGGAGCAAATTAGATCATGCCATGATCTGAGGTTTTTTTTGCCTTCCTCTGGGCCAACTATGGGTATAGGTTTGTGTACAGCATATGGAGGTTTTCTATTTGTGTGTTATTTATTTTTTTATTGGTTGAACTAGATGGACTAGTGTCTTTTTTTCAACATGACTAAGGCCGACCATAGACGGTTTGAAACTCGGCCAGTTCAGCAGGAGCCGATTTGAACCATGTATAGACTGGCTGAATGTACCAAGTTGATCGATCAATCAACTTGGGTACAACCAGCCTGCCGGATTTTACAAGTGATTATCGCTAGCAGCTGGTAATCATCTCTGACAATAATCACTGTCTTCTCCTGGTGGGAATGGCTCCCCCCCCCCCCCCCCGGGAGAATACAGTGGCTCAGTAGGATGGATTCCATTGTCAACACTATCTGTGCTGATGATCGAAGCAAGCCTGTGGTTGCAGAAAATAAATTTGCTCTGTCTGTGGCTGGCATAACTATTTAATTATGTCTCAATCACTAAGGTGATCATTCCTTTGCAAAGTGTATTTGCCTTTAGTAAATCAACCTCAATGTCTGGCTAAAATAAAAATGCTATACTGATAAAAAGTGCCGAAAGGAGATAGCAAATAACATTTTCATCACCTGTCTGGAGTTCAAATTTAAACTTGTATTATTTGTTCCAAAGCTAAAGGTGGACTCTAAACAAATCAGAACGCATGAGTCATTACACTTTCAAAAAAAAATGTTTAATTAAAGTTTTACAACAAAAGTTTCAGTGAAATGTGTAGTGCTGTGCTCATTCCAAATTGAAACAGCATATGGTATAAAAATGGTCATGGAAACAAAGCATATTAAATATAACTTCAAGATAGAAATATGTAACAGCATCTTAAATAAAGATAATCAGGAAGGTTGACTAATAAAATGACAATGTCAAAGGTGGTGGAATTGCATAGAAACCACTAATGCTTGAGGAATGACAGAGCTAAGATAAAAACAGATTCCAAGAAAAAGGAGAAAAAAGTGTGAGGGGCACTATTAGGTCTCATACACATGGATGTTCTTTACAGCTACGTTTTTAAGCATTTTTTTGCAGCTCTCTGTGTTATTCAATGGCCCCATGCAAACGCTGACGTTTCTGAGCTGTAGATGGCGTCAGCATTCTTAAGCTGTAAATCTAACGCAGGACCCGCATGTTCCAAGTCTGTAGCGTTAGGGCGTTTTTGACGCTGAGCTAGCAAAATGCTTACTAACGAGCATTAACGATGTAGCGACGTTAACCGGTGTTTTTAGCGCTGGTGTTTTCAGGTTCAAAAATAGCAGAGAAATGTTTTCTTTAAAATGCGACATATCGATGACGCTCATTAACGCCGATGCAAAATGCTGAAGAAATCGCGTTTTTGACACCGATTTTTTCCTGACGTCGGTCCCAACGTTTTGTTAATATGCCCGTGTGTATGAAGCCTTAGAGTTCCTAGAAAACTGCTTAACTATATAAAGTAGAACTAAAGGCAAAACGTGTTGTTTTAATTCTGTACAGATTGTCCCATTGGGGAGATTTCCCTTTACTTCTTGTCTGAGAGCCAAAACAGGCAATCAGAGGAAATCCCTCCAAGGTTAGGTGATACCTGTTTGTCACCAGACATATGTTCCTATTTTAAGATTTCCCTTTATTACTGTTGTGGTAACAACCCAAAATTTGGGATCTTCTTCCACTTTTGGTAATGATGGTAAACAGAAAAGATAGAGAGGGCAAAGTGCCCTAATGGGGGGCACAGATACAGTAGTAATAAAAACCTGACAGGTGTTCTAACCACTCCCCATTTTATCCAAAGCTTCAAAACGTTGCCTTTATTTATACCTTAAACCCAAAAGAAGGAGAATGAAAAACAGTGTGTGAAAAGCCGTAAAAGTAGCTGCCATTTTTTTGCTGGGCTGCATACTGTGTTCTGTAGAGTAAAGTAAAATGAAATCTAGCCAGCTTTACCATGACTGACTTTACTACTCCACAGCAGCTTGGAAAGGTAGAAAACTTCAGCTTCCATCTGAGGCTCTTCACACAGATATTTTGCCTTATGAAAGATCGACTTTATTGCATTTCCTTTTTTTTTTCTTTTAGAGGTAGATTTTATTCTCTCTGTGTCCGGGAAGATCCTATTAAAGAGAAATCTCATTACCTGGCTATCTTGTTTTATCTTTTGTAGTGTTTTTTTTTTTTTTCGGTACATTATTCTGAACCTTGTTTACGACCAGGTACAGCGCAGGAAAAAAAGAGAGAGAACAGAAGTACAAATGACTACATTTACGGCTCTCGGATATGGTCTTTAAAGCTATTTTCATCGTAGCAGCTTGACATTTAAACCTTTAGAACACCGATATTTTGTGGATTAAGACGACATTCATCCTGCCAAGTGGTCAATTCCACATCCCCATTCCTGCATTGTTCTTTAGAGCTACTGTCGCTTTCTTTAAACTACCTCTGGAGACCTTTAGAAAGTAATTCATACCATGAAAGGGCAAGTTTGTTCTGATATTAATATGTCAGGAGCATTACAGGGCCTAGAACTGGCTTTGCCTACCTTGTGTCAGAAGCTGGAGGTTCCGGACCTCCTCCCGTACTTTAAGCTGGAGGACCTGCTGTAGGACATATTGCCGTTGGCTCTCTGGACTTATCCCCATCCTTTCCAGCTTCTTATCTGTGAGTCGCAGCAAAGCACGACCTACAAAGAGCAATATGGAAACAATTAATTATAGGATGCTTTATTAAACAAAGCTAAGTGCAATGACAATGTACAAACAGAAAAGTAAACTGTCACAACTGATCACCTTTCAGCTCACAGATAGGATGTTGATAAAGATTACCAAACTTTGTTCATTGATCTTTGATTGAGTTGGTCATGTTACAATCTGACAGTACAATGTATATACAAACTAATTTAACTTTACCAGCAAATATATAGTGCAAGCGCCTACCTACACAATCCATTCAATTTATAGCCAATCATGTAAACTTTTATGCCATACAGCTGTTAGTATATCCAAAGGTGATTGTACAACAAACTGTGCTACTGACCTTATTCTCTGACAATTCCCATAGCCCTGGATATTCTGCTTCCCGAGGAAGACATGTAGGTGTGGCCCAGGCTCACTGCTCGCAGGAAACTGGTTGATGCAGCAAAGTATATTATTGTAGTAATGTTGAGAGAAACAGCAACTCTGCAGACTCAGTCACACTGGACCAAAACACTTACAATGAACCAGACAAGGAGTCACAGTACACACTGTAGACAATGGAAAGCATCCGGCAGGGGAGGCGCCTAGAAGGCAGACCGGCAACCGGGCCCTTTAACAGGAAGGCTACTGTTCGATACCCAGAGACAGTCCCTACCCATGTCCCTCCTTCACAAGATCCTGACCCTATCCCTAGTAAATGGGAGATCTGTCCCTGTCCTACCCAAACCAAAGGGGACAATTCTTTTCACAAGCCCTACCCACATTAAAATAGGCCGATGGGTCAATCAGGGCAGCAGCAGCCAATGGGACAGCTACTTCCCTAATGAGACCTACAGAAACCTCAGAGCAACCTTGTTCCCACTTTTCCATCGGTCTTCCTGCATGGCAGCTGTCAGACAGTGCCACCCTTGTAGGGAGGCTAAACTACATGCGCCTAAAGACATCTAATAGTTTTTTTAAGTTTTCAGCACTCTCAGATACTGATGCTAACTGGGGGTTCTACATTGTAACTGCTCCAACAGCAAAGAACCCTTTTTGCAATCTGAGATTAAACCATTTTCCTCCTAATCTCAAATCAGTGTCTTAAAAATTAGGAAAAAAGGCTTGGCTATAACTAAGTTAAGCTCCCCAAGGACTTGCTTGTGTACACATGGGACTAAAGCTGCTTGACATTAATTAAAAAATACCGGTGGCCACCAAATGATGATGCAACAGGCTTCTTATTTTGAAAGTTACACATTACAGGTTAGCTTAGGCAATTAGTCACTTAAAAGATGATCAGAGTTATTTTGTCATGCATGCGTGGGGATTTTAGGGCAACCATAAAAGGGCAGAAGAAAGACTCCCACCACACTTTCAGAAGTGTGAAGGATTGTGCCCAACTGCAGTCTACTGTTCAACAAAATTTGTGTGTCTGAAGTAGTAGCATATTGTACTGTGTTAGCAGTAAAAAATGCAGAAACTTTTGAATTTCAGCAAGAAGAAGAGATATAACTTATTCTGAACTCATAGGTGGCTAGAAAAACATCAGGGTTTTAAGCAGCAGGGGCTCCCGTGGTAGTGTGGAGCTGGGTTGCCAACCGCCAGTAAATTTACTGACAGTTTGTAAAAATCAGTGATTTTTACAACTGTCTATGAATATCAGGGTCTGATAATTTGTCATGCTGTGCTGATTTTTTATGTGTAAACCAAACAAATTACATGATATAGGTATTGCCAGTGTTTCCATGTTGTGTTTGAATATCAATTGCCTTATTTTTTAATTGGAGTTCTGTTATTTTTCAGGTTGCCAGTAAAAAATGTTCTCCGCCAGTAAATTTTCCATGTTTTGCCAGTAAAAAATGCAGCGGGAGGTTGGCAACACTGGTGTGGAGTGATGGTCACAGAAGGGTCAAAGTCTTCAGAAGCAATGAATAGACATTTATTGGTAACACCAAAAATGAGTTTATTGGCTAAAACATCACTTCAACGGTTTGTGCGGTGTTTCACAGAGGTTCAGTGCCTCCTAATTGCTTAGCAATCCTCAACACCTATCTACAGTATCTCACAAAAGTGACTACACCTCTGACATTTTTGTAAATATTTTATTATATCTTTTCATGTGACAACACTGAAGAATTGACACTTTACGACAATGTAAAGTAGTGAGTGTACAGCTTGTATAACAGTGTACATTTGCTGTCCCGTCAACATAACTCAACACACAGCCATTAATGTCTAAACCGCTGGCAACAAAAGTGAGTACACCCCTAAGTGAAAAGGTCCAAATTGGCCCATTTAGCCATTTTCCATTCCCCGATGTCATGTGACTCATTAGTGTTACAAGGTCTCAGGTGTGAATGGGGAGCAGGTGTGTTAAATTTGGTGTTATTGCTCTCACTCTCTCATACTGGTCACTGGAAGTTCAACATGGCACCTGATGGCAAAGAACTCTCTGAGGATCTGAAAAGAAGAATTGTTGCTCTACATAAACATGTCCTAGGCTATAAGAAGATTGTCAAGACTCTGAAACTGAGCTGCAGCATGGTGGCCAAGACCATACAGTGGTTTAACAAGACAGGTTCCACCCAGAACAGGCCTCACCATGGTCGACCAAAGAAGTTGAGTGCATGTGCTCAGCCTCATATCCAGAGGTTGTCTTTGGAAAATAGACATATGAGTGCTGCCAGCATTGCTGCAGAGGTTTAAGGGGTGGGGGTCAACCTGTCAGTGCTCAGACCATACGCCGCACACTCCATGAAATTGGTCTGCTTGGCTGTCGTCTCAGAAGGAAGCCACTTCTAAAGATGATGCACAAATAAGCCCACAAACAGTTTGCTGAAGACAAGCAGACTAAGGACATGGATTACTAGAACTATGCCCTGTGGATTGATGAGACCAAGATAAGCGTATTTGGTTCAGATGGTGTCAAGCATGTGTGGGGGCAACCAGGTGAGGAGTACAAAGACAAGTGTGTCTTGCCTACAGTCAAGCATGGTGGTTCATTGAGGGAACCATGAATGCCAGCATGTACTGTGACATACTGAAGCAGAGCATGATCCCCCTCCCTTTGGAGACTGGGCGGCAGGGCAATATTACAACATGATAACGTCCACAAACACACCATTAAGACAACCACTGCCTTGCTAAAGAAGCTGAGGGTAAAGGTGATGGACTGGCCAAGCATGTCTTCAGACCTAAACTCTATTGAGCATCTGTGGGGCATCCTCAAATGGAAGGTGGATAAGCGCAAGTTCTCTAACATCCACCAGCTCCGTGATGTTGTCATGGAGGAGTGGACAACCTGTGAAGCTCTGGTGAACTCCATGCCCAAGAGGGTTAAGGCAGTGCTGGAAAATAATGGTGGCCACACAAAATATTGACACTTTGGGCCTAATTTGGACATTTTTACTTATGGGTGTACTCACTTTTGTTGCCAGCGGTTTAGACATTAATGACTTGTGTTGAGTTATTTTGAGGGGACAGCAAATTTACACTGTTATACAATCTGTACACTTACTACTTTACATTGTAGCAAACTGTCATTTCTTCAGTGTTGTCACATGAAAAAATATAATAAAATATTTACAAAAATGTGAGGGTTGTACTCACTTTTGTGAGATACTGTATATCTATTCCAAAAAATTGTGTACAGGTGGGGTGGGGGTAAATCAAAAACTTCCTAAGTGGGGCATGACAGATAATTGTCTGCGAGCCCACAGACAATATGTCTCCCTGAGACCACGTGACTAGGAAAGGTCCTAATTTTCTTCCACGTGTGCCAAAAGGTTTGTTGTATTATATTAAACTGCATTGAGATTATGTTTTGTGAACAGTTTAGGTTTAAAAAGTGATTGACAGTTTTGTAACATGGCATCCTATGATAAGCAAGAAAAAAATAGTAGGAAAATCAGGTTTCATGAATTCTGACAGGGCTGAAAGTCTTTTGCAGCTGGAGATATGTTGCAATTTCCAGTAAGCCAAAGGTATAAATATGTAGAGAATAAATAATGAATAAGCATTAGAAAGCCTCCCAGCTGAGCTGTTTCAGTTACAGTACAAACATTAATATCAGATGAAGGGCGGGGCAAACAAATTGTTGGGTCTGTGACAGACCCAGCCAGGACAGGGGCTTTTGGAGAGGACTAGGGGCAAGCCTTCTGCCCACTGATTATGGCCACTGAGAGCATGGTTTGGGTTACTTCTCTGAATAAGGACAATAAAGCTTCCATTCTGGAGTGGAGGGAAAAAAGTAATATTAATCTTTAACAGGTTAATGGTTAGAGGGAATATGGTGGCCCCCCTGTAGACTGCGTCGGAGAGGCACCTTCACTTGGGACAGAAATATTTATTAAAAATATCCTTTAAAATGGTTGTTAAGCCACTTCCATAAAATGTTCCTATCCCCTCTGTATTATAACAATAAATTCCCCTGTGCCTGTGTTATATAATAAATATGCTTATCTGTACTGATAACACATCACCTTCCTGCGCTCAGGTGCTCCTCTCTGCTCGGTTGACAGTTTCAGCAGGCAGGGCCATGCACTGACTCTGACGTCAGACGGGGAGGAGAGGAGAGAGAGCCGAGGAGTCACATGATCGCAGGGCCACTGTGTTATCGTTACAGATAAGCATATTTATAATATAACACAGACACAGGGGAACTTATTGTTATAATACAGAGGGGATGGGAGCTTTTATTATTAAATATGAGAGCAAGAGAAGCGGAGGGGGCAGGCGCTGGCACGAGCAGACAGGCAAGGAGGGGATGGGGGAGAGGATGGAGGAGAGGGCACAGGAGACAGAGAGCAGGGCTACGGCTGACGGAGGCACGTACACTGACCATACTGATATATCGGGGTCAGCGTACAGGGGGGGGCATAGCTAGGCAGGATCAGCAAGGTATTTCAGGTGTTACAGGGGGCCAAATGACACAGCACAAGCACTGTGCTGTATAACATGCTTTAACCACTTCTTTTGCAGAAGGATTTACCCCCTTAATGACCAGGCCATTTATTGCGATATAGCACTGTGTCGCTTTAACTGACAATTGCGTGGTTGTGCAACGTTGTACCCAAACAAAATTGATGTCCTTTTTTTCCCACAAAGAGAGCTTTCCTTTTGGTGGAGTTTGATCACTTCTGCGGTTTTTATATTTTGCGCTATAAACAATAAAAGACCGACAATTTTGAAAAAAAAATAATATTTTTAATTTTCTGCTTTAATACATATCCAAAAATAAAAAATAAAAAACCAAATTTATTCATCAGTTTAGGCCAATATATATCTTCTACATATTTTTGGTAAAAAAAAAATTGCAATATCTAACTATTAGATAGATTTATGGACTTTTATTTTTTTAAATGTTTTTACTGATAATGGCGGCAATCTGCAATTTTTAGCAACATGCAACATTGCGACGGACAAATTTGACCCTAAGTGACACTTTTTGGGTACCAGTGACATTATTACATTGATCAGTGTTAAAAAAATGCACTGATCAATGTATAAATGACACTGGCAGGGAAGGGGTTAACACTAGGGGGCGTTCAAGGAGTTAACTGTGTTCCCTGGGTGTGTTCTAACTATGTGGGGGCTGGGCTCACTGGGACACCACAGAGATTGCTGTTCCCGATCACTGGGAACAGCAGATCTCCATGATGCCCCCTATCAGAAATGGGATCCGTCTTCTTTACATAGGCAGATCCCCATTAAGCCTCTGTGTACAGTGTTCACGGGTCGCTGGCGTACATCAAGATAAATTAATTCCACTTTTTCAGACTGCTGGAATATTGTAGGGAGTTTTTCTCAGACTGTTGCTGAATAGGTTGAGGTGGGGTGGGGTTTGTTATGTGTTTATTGTTAAGTGTCTTTCCCCCATTGCTAATTGGATCCCCTATTGTTTATGTCTGTCTGAGCATCTCTTGTAGATGAGATTAATCTTGTGACCACTTTAACTTGTTATGGAACTATTGTGAGATGTTATGTTTTATGCTAATAATGTGTATTGTACAGTACACAGTCTAGTCACCTAGGCTGTTTAAATGACTAGTTAATTAGCTTATGTTAATTATATCACTGTGAGCTATTAGTTGCTGGGGGGGGGGGGGGGGAGTTCTCCAATGGTCCTTCCTGCTGATAAGGCTATCTACGTGCCCAGTTACTAATTGAATTATTTGTTCAGAAGTTTGAATGTACCTGTGTCACATGATGCTAGATGTACAGTTTACCCCACCTTGTGCCATTATGCAAAGAAGGAGGGGGGGGGGGTTGTCCCAGAGTGTATATCTCTTTGTGCCTGTGTTTTAATAAACAGTTTTTATGTTTCGCGCCACCCTACGCTGTGTCCTGACAAGCGACTGGATGAGCTACGGGATCTTGGATTGTTCTGTTACTGAGCAAGGGAAGCTGATATGATGAGCATACTCCTTGTGAATACCGGGGTCCATCACATTGGTGGCAAGCAGTGAGATAATGCCAAACTACCACTGAGATCTACAGATACGGGATACAGATAGCAGCCACCATGGAAGAGGAATTTGGAAGGAGGCTGCGAGAGATGCAGATACAGCACAGGGGACCAGTGTCAGTGCAGGTTCTGCTGGGATGGTATGACTCTGTCCGCCGGAAACTCTGGAAGGAAGCGCTAGCCTGTGAGCAGCCCTCCAGCTCTCCCCTCCATCCAAGAAAGTTACTGGTCACAGTACGAAGTGTGAATGCTGTTATTGGGGGAACCTGTTAGGAACCATCAATCAGGGTCTTGAATCCAGGAACCAGAAGGGAATGCCAAACAAGCAAAGTCTTTCACAGGAACACACAGCAAAGATTTCTCCAGAGATGTTGACCAGGCAAAGGCCTCTGGGATCTGATCCAGGCAGTTTATATAGCTAGGAGAGCTGGCTAATGAGCAGCTAATGGACATAAGGTGAGACAGAGTGAAAGCTGAGACTGGCAATTAACCCTCAGCTGAGCAGCTTGCTCTGAAAAGAGAGGGCTGAGCCTAGCCCTGACAGTACCCCCTCCTCAATGACCCCCCCCCATCTGGGGACCATCAGGTTTGAGGGGAAAACGTTTATGGAAAGCACGGAGAACAGGAGCATGTACGTTCGAGGATGAGACCCAAGAACGCTCCTCTGGACCGTACCCTTTCCAATAAACCAGGTACTGTATGCGCCCATGGAACCTACGGGAGTCAATAATAGTTTGTATTTCATACTTCTCTGGGTTCTCAACCTGAACTGGATGAGGATGTGGTACCGAGGTGGTGAAGCGGTTTTATACCAAAGGTTTTAACAAGGAGAGATAGAATACATTAGAAATTTGCATATTAGAAGGCAGGTCTAAAGCGTAAGCCACTGGGTTGATCTTGCAAAGAATACAGAAAGGCCCAATAAACCATGGTGCGAACTTCAGTGAGGGAACACAGAGGCGGACTTAATAACTTAATAAGAGGGAGCAGGTAGGCGTCTGCGGTCAGCATGGCATCTGTACCTATCGCTGGCACGTCGCAAAGACTCCCGGACCTGTACCCAAGTGGAAGAAAGACTATGGAGATGCTCCTCCAACGAAGGAATTCTCTGAGGAACAAATGAGTCAGGTAACATGTCTGGTGGGAAACCATAATTCGCCATAAACTGAGACAATCAGGAAGCGGTATTGACAGCATTATTGTGAGCAATCCCCACCCAAGGTAACAGATCAGACCAGTTGTTATGGTGGGCAGAAATATAGCAACGTAAAAACTGTTCCAAGAACTGGTTGGCTCGTTCTGTGGCCCCATTGGTCTGTGGATGATACGCAGAAGAGAAGGAAAGTTGAATAGCCAACTTATGCACAAAAGGTTCGCCAAAACCAGAACACAAACTGGCTACCCCTGTCTGAGACGATCACCTTGGGAAGCCCATGTAAGCGAACGATCTCCAAAGCAAAAATGGATGCCAGTTCTTGGATGTGGGCAACTTCTTAAGTGGAATACAATGTGACATCTTTGAGATGGATAATTGTGTTACCCTGAGAGTTAGGTAACTCCACAATAAAATCCATAGACAGGTGGGTCCAAGATTGCTCTCCATTGGGTATGGGTTGTAAAAGACACACTGGAAGATGTTGTGGTGTTTTGTTCTGAGCACACATGGAACAGGCTGCAGCGAAGGCGGCTACATCAGCGTGGAGACTAAGCCACCAGAAATGTTGAGAAATAGCCCAAATGAGTTGATTCTTCCCTGGCATTTATTGGAAGACTTGGGGGTACAGGAGGGGTGGTTTTAAGCCACCGCACAGTTAATCAGTCCACAGGGTAGCAATGGGCATGGAACAGATAAGCAGTTCTCTGGGTAACAGTGCGGCACCACAGGGGGAACAGTTCACAAGGTTAACGTGAAGACACGACAAGGGGAGGTAATCCTTTCAGCAGTAGAACGGCACAGTTTTGGGAACGGTCCACAGAGCCCCAGGCAGACCCAGCAAGGGGAAAACAAGTCCACAGAGTGGGAGTATGGCAAAGCATGGATAATTTTGACCAGGACTGTTTTACCCTAGGGCTATAGGATAGTAGTGTGAGGGGGGTGTGCATCATTGGAATCCCTCCTAGGATATTATCCACACCAGAGATGCCCTCAGCACTGATGTAGCGCCCCCTCTAGACCACCACTCCAGACCTTACTTGCTGGGATCTACATTGTCCCCACTTGAACATTATTTTCTTCAGAAAAGAAACCAGTTTCCCAACCTAGTTTGGTTGTAATACTTACCATCATGGGTATTCACCTCTTCATCATACCCATACCAGCCTTGTAAGGATACAATTGGGCCATCCAGCAACCAATTTGCTTCTCAGTGTCCCACTGAATCCCTATTTTACATTCTTCAGGGTCAGGAATTGGGAGGGGAGAGACAGGGAGGAGGGGGGGTTGTTTTTTTTCACTCACATTTTGTCTAATGTCTATATGTTCACTTGAACTGCTTTTACTTATCAGTCTCATATGTATCAATAAACTGTTTGTACCTTCTGAGCATGATTTTTAGAGGGGTGTAGGTTGAGCCAAGTTCAGGTTTTTATTGTTTGAGCTTCACACAGCATGGATAACCAGTTCTCAGAAGTAGCAGTGGGCCTGACCTGGATAGACAATTCATGGGGTGGCAGTGGGCACAGAGCAGATAAATGGTTCACAGGCAGCGGCCCAGACAGGGGAGATGATCTTCAGGGCAATAGCAAGGGATAACGGTCCACAGAGTGGGGATACAACACCTCAAAAGGGAAACAGTTCACAGGGTACCAATAAGCCACAACCAGAGAAATGTTCCTCAGAACAGTGGCAGCAGAGGTGCTAAGGGGCGGAAGGGTTCAAAAACTCACTCTTCGGAAGTCCAACTGTCCTGAGTAGTGGATGTGGGGGTCTTGGCATTAGGGGATCCAAGCGGAACACAGGGGATTAAGTCCTTGGTACAGAGAGCAGGGTTGGCACAACAGGGCAGTAAGTCCTCAACACAGGCAGGGCACAGGGGATAAAGTCCTTGGCACATCCACGTTACAGGCCAGTACACAGGGCAGCATTCGGGTACAGCAGGAACATACCCCAGACTCACAGGTCAACAATCCAGGCACAATGAGTAGCAGGCTACAAGCTGGTACAGCAGATTCCAGAATCACAATCCAGGCATAATGATGGACGAGCAGCAATAGGCACAGCAAGGGTTCAGTGACTCACCGGTCAACAGCGGCCTCAATGCGGAAAGTCCAGGCCGAGTGGCAGGGGAAAGGAGGTCCAGAGGGCAGATGTCCCTTAAAAACTCGTTGCAGGTCCACTGAGGGCTGTGTGTCCTGGCCTCAGCTTCACACAAGCCGCAGTTGAAGGAAGAGCAGAGAAAAGCCACCCAGAACTATAGTCCCCGCAGTGCAGAAAGCAAAATTCAGTCTCAGCAGTTCACGCATCATTTTCTAGTCTCCTCTGTCCAACATTAAAGTAAGAATGACCAGTCTGCCTCCCTTCATTGTTAACTGTGGTACTTTAAATCCAGCCACACACCTGGTGCCAATGCGTCTGCCTCTATCCTCAGCAGGATACAACAATTTATCCACTCCTTACTGAGGGAGCCACAAGTCTGACCCCGTGGGGACACAGGAATTCACAAACCAAATTATGCAGACAGGTTGACTGTTTTACACATTGCATCTGAATTAGAGATTTGTCAATTTTATAAAACAAAATTAAAAATTAAAAAATGCAATATTTCTGACCTTCGTCACAGGAGGTATCGCAGGAATAGGAACCGACTCCATCTTGGAAGCGGAGGAAAACTTTTGCGACAATGCATCAGCCCTTACAACCTTAGTACCGGGTAAGAATGAGACTATAATTGAAGAAAAAGAAAGGCTGCATTCCAACACAGATCCAACGTTGATATATTAATGGTCACAACTGACACCAAGACAGATGTACAGACAGAAAGTTGACACGTTTCACTCTGTGCTAGTGCTTCCCCAAAAAGCTGGTTTTGAGGAAGCACTAGCACAGTGTGAAATGCATCAACCTTCTGTCAGTACATCTGTCTTGGTGTCAGTTGTGGCCATTAATAAATCTACCTTGGATCTGTGTTGGAGTGCAGTCGTTCTTTTTCTTCATTTTGTATCTCTTACGGTGGTGAGCCGGGGCTAGCACCCAGCCTCTTGGATCCTTTATTGACCTCACCTGGAGCAGCTACACCTCTCCTTGATTCAAGAATGAGACTATGTAATTGAAACTTGAAAAGAACAGAGCCCATTGCGCCCTCCTGGGGGAGAGGCGTTTAGCCTCAGACAAGAATGTGAGATTCTTGTGGTCAGTCAAAATGAGAACTGGAACAGTGGTACCCTCGAGGAAATACCTCCATTCTTTAAGGGCTAAAATGACCACCAACAGCTCTCTATCCCCAATCTCATAATCTCATAATTGCATTCCACAGAAGACAACTGCAGAAAAGTAGCCACAAGGATACATAGCGCTCTCGGAGGTGGGACGTTGAGACAGAAGGGCAACAACTCCAGTCTCAGATGCATCAACCTCAAGGATTAAGGGTAACGTAGGATCAGAATGTGCCAACACAGGAGCAGAAACAAAGGCAGCCTTGAGAGTTATCATCTTTTCTGGTCATATCAGTCAAGGTTTTGACCAGAGATGAGAAGTTACGAATAAACTTCTGATAATAATTGGCTAAGTCAAGAAAACGTAGTGGACGTGAACCCACGGGTCGGGGCCACTGTAGAACTGCCGATAGCTTCTCTGGGTCCATCGAAAAACCAGCAGTGGAAATTACATAACCCATGAATTTAACCTGTTCATGATGGAACTCGCACGTCACCAATTTACAATACAGGTTATTCTCTCTCAGTCTCCGAAGCACATGGCAGACATCTGTGTGGTGGCTCTCTAGGGACTTGGAAAATATGAAGATATCGTTGAGATAAACCACCACACATTGCTGCAGCAAATCTCAAAGAACATATTTGAACTCCTGAAAAACTGCTGTAGCGTTGCAAAGACCAAATGGCATTACAAGGTATTTATAATGGCCTGTCCTGGTGTTAAACGCAGTTTTCCACTCATCGCCCTCCTTGATCCTCACGAGATTGTATGCCCCTCTCAGATCAAACTTTGTGAAAACCGTTGCTCCCTTGAAGCGGTCAAATAACTTCATAATCAATGTAATTGAATAAGCATTCTTAATCGTGAAGCGATTAAGACCCCGATAATTGATATAAGGTCTCAGTTCGCCACTCTTCTTTTTCACAAAGAAGAAGCCAGCACCAGCAGGAGACAAGGATTTGCAGATGAACCCTCGAGAAAGTGCATCTGCAACATACTCCTCCATGGCTTTATCCTCCGAGACAGACAAATGGTAAACCCGGCCACGAAGGGGTATGGCACCAGGTTGAAGGTCAATTGCGCAACCATACGACCGGTGTTGAGGCAAATTATCGGCTTGACTGTAATCAAAGACATTGCTAAATCTGCGGTATTCCTCCGGCAGGGAGGAGAGTAAAGAGGTACACAAGACCTTAGCTACTTTCTGAAAAAATGTCTTAAAGCATTGTGGTGACCAGGAAAGAACCTCAGCACAAAGCCAATCAAAAGAGGGGTTGTGCCTCCGTAACCAAGGATAACCAATAACCAACGTAAAATGAGAAGAGGAAATGACTTGGAATTGGATTATCTCATGGTGAAGAGCCTCTACGGCCATGGTCAATGAAGCAGTCTCATGAGTCACCTGGGCAGGCTGTAGAGGTCTCCCATTAATAGCCTCAATGGCGAGTGGAGTGGCCCGAAGCTGCAGCGGAATCGAGTGCTTAGACACAAACGCACTATTCATGAACAGGCCTGCAGCCCCAGAGTCGATTAGAGCCTGTAACTCAATGGATGACTCAGACCAAGAAAGGGTAACCGGAACCAGGGGCTTATACTTACAGATTACGGAGGACGTAACAATGCCACCTATAGTCTGTCCCCTACAGGACCTCAGGTGCAAACGTCCCCCGGACGGGTAGGACAAGACTTCAAAAAGTGACCTGCCTGGCCACAATAAAGGCACAATCTCTCCCTCCTCCTAAAGGCTCTCTCATCTGCAAAGAGACGTGTGAAGCCCAAATGCATGGGTTCTACTTCACTGACAGGCTCAGAACCAGGAGGCATAGGAGGTGAGGGAGGCATGGGTGGGACTAAAAAGCTCTGAGCCAAACATAAAGGAGGCTTCCGCAAGCGCTCCCTAAAGGAAGGTCTCTCTCTGAGTCTGGAGCCAATGAGAATGGCAAACGTGATCAACCTCTCCAGCTCAGTGGGTATGTCTCAGGCTATCTCATCTTTGATGTTATCCGAGAGACCACGAGAGCCTCATTGTTCCAAGCAACCTCTGCTGCCAGTACGGAATTCAATGGCATAATCTGCAACTGTTCTTGTACCCTGCTTGATGGACATGAGGCTTTTGGCAGCCGTAGTGGAGCGTGTGGGAATGTCAAATACCCTTTTAAAGTAGGCCACAAACTCTGGACAACAGATTTTTGCGTCTCTCATAGAGGCTCTGTCAGAAAGAAAAGAAATAATGAAGCCTGCTTTGCTTCTGTCTGTGGGGAATGCCTGGGGCAGTACCTCAAAGTATATCCCAACCTCTGGGTTGAACTGGATCGCCCCCAAATCGTTGGGGAAGTGGAGTGGAACCAAACATACACCTTGTAGAGGTAATATTTGAGGCGGGTGCCTGCACACAGACTTGAGCATCAGGGGGAAGGGCCTGTAACACAGGCCACCGCGGGAAGAACCAGGTGAGCAGTGCGATTCAAGAGCGTCTAACGCTATGGCAAACTGATCCATGCGTTGATCCTGCTCATCCAATCTGGAAAAAATATTACCAGCAAGTGGATTGACTGCATTGTCTGAATTCATGGCCTTCACCTACTGTCAGGAACCATGAATCAGACAAAGACAGAAGTGCAGTAAAATAACACTTTTTAATAAAAAGATAAAATGTTATAAACACAGTAAACGTGGTCAAAACATAGCCAGGGTTCGGTAACCGGAACGGATAGTAAGAGCAAGCCAGTGAAACAGGAGTGCAGAGATCAGCGAGGTCAAACAAACGGAATACAGGGTCAGGAGCCAGGAGGAGAGTCAGCCCAGCAGGGTCTTGAATCCAGGAACCAGAAGGGAACGTCAAACAGGCAAAGTCTTTCCTAGGAACACACAGCAGAGATTTCTACAGAGATGTTGACCAGGCGAAGGCGTCTGAGATCTGATCCAGATAGCTAGGAGACTGGGCTAACGAGCAGGATATGGACATCAGGTGAGACAGAGTGAAAGCTGAGACTGGCAATTAACCCTCAGCTGAGCAGCTTGCTCTGAGAAGAGAGGGCTGAGCCCAGCACTGACACAACCACACAAAGAGTGGACAGCTGAGTTAAGCAGGCTGGTCCAGGCAGAGATGCGGCTGGACGAGAGCTACAGAGCTCTTCGCTGGTTTTTCTCCTATGAGAAAGATGGTTCCAAGAATAACTGATGCAGTCGACTCATTTTGTAGACTGAACCCACTTCTTTAGGACCGGAATTAAAGGTTTCCTTAGTATATAGTGATCTTTACAGTATCCATTGTACCACTGAAAAATTGCACCCTGAATAAAAGTAGAAGTGAATTGAATCTACACAAACTGTCGGGAATCAGTATAATTAAAATATAATGCAGCCCTTTAAATAATATACATATTGTTGGCTACTCTCAATTTTTGGCTTGTATAAGGAACTTTTGCATGTATAATTTATGTAATGTAATCAATAAATAGGCTTTATTTTTTTTTCTGAGATATATTCTTAAGTGTCATATTTAAACCCCATTCACCCTTTCAGAAGATTTTCAGGCTATTTTGGGATGACAGTGCTACAAGAATTTGTGATTATGTTCTCCCTACTAAAATAACCAGCTCAAACTAATGCAGGACAAATGGAAATAGAACAACTGGAGAATATCTTTAATTTGTGAAGGTGTGAACTCCAAACTTTACGTTCCATACATTCTTCTGCAGAACTTAGCTAATTAGTGTGCTGTCATCACATACCACAGTGGGGGTGTTGCTAATCCATGGTGAATACTGTTTCTGTCTGGCTAGTAAATGAGAATCGTTATATGTTTTCCTACTTTTAACTGTATTAAAGCTGTGACCAAATGGAAGCCACAAATAGCCCATCCCTGCTGGTCATCGCTAGCATGGAAGAATATCATCTTTCATCCCAATAGTACATTCAAAACAAACTTCACAGATATTCTCTTGCATTAGCACGTTGAAAAGCACTGCATGCAGCAATTGTCTGTGGTGTCATCCATGAATTGCAGTATTTAATGACATTTAGAACAGTGTGTGTGGCAGGAAGACCATTTTGAGCCTTTTATTTTCATAAGATCTTCATGCAGTTAAAGTGAAGCTGTGTTTTGTCCATGTATGGCAAACCAACAGTTCACTTTAATGGTGGCCCTTAGCCCCTCCAACAAGACATATTCACCTGTCCATCACCCGTTGCTCTCTTTGGTTACTGGGCACAAAGAGAAGGAACTCTGTGTAAGCTGCATATCTGAGTGCTCAGTGTCCTCACATGACATGACAAATGTGCGAGCCCGTGCACCTGTGCGCGCCAAAGCAGTCTATTTGAACAGACGTCACCCTGCAGCAGATGCTGTCCATTCTACAGCGTTCCTGTTCCGGTGACCCCCCAGCGTTTACTCCTGAGAGACTTCCTGTACCTGTGACCCCGGCCGCCCTTTGGACTTTGCTGTTATCTGCCTTCCCTGACCCCTTTGTACTTCATCTGCTTGCACGTTGCTGACCCAGCCTGTACCCGACTACCCGTTTGCCTGATCCTTCTGTACTTCACAGCCAGCCAGTTACCGACCCGGTCTGCACCACTATCCTTCAGCCTGCACGAGCTCCAGCGGACTTCTACCAGACATCAGAGACTTGTCCAGCCCAAGTGCTCCCCTGTGCTCCAGAGCTCCCTGTATGCACTATCAGGGGTTCTCAAACCAGGGCCATAAGAGAGGTTCCCCCTGCATAAGCCAGACTCATCCACCAGGTACGTGACAGCAATGAACAGTCATGTCTGAGTCTGCGCCGGGGCCCTCTCCCATGGAGGATTTATGTACTCACCTCACTGACTTAACCCAAGCCGTAAAAAAACTTACAAGAGGGATATACCCGCTTGGAGAATCAAGTCCAGGACCTGGTGTCTCCAAGCCCTACCAGTACTGGCCAAAAGCCAGCTCACACCTTAGTAACTCTGCCTACGGAGCCCAAGGTGCCCATGCCCGAGTGGTTTTCAGGGGACCGCAGGAAGTTTCGGGCCTTCCGCAACTCGTGCGAGTTGTACTTCGCTCTCTCCAGCCTTACACGTTTTCATTGGAAGCCACCAAAGTAGGCCTGGTAATCTCTCTTTTGTCGGATGAACCCCAGGCCTGGGCTCACCGCCTCTGGTCCCTGAGTTGTTCCAATGCATCGGCTACGCAGTGGTATTCACCAAATTGGATCTCCGTGGGGCCTACAATTTGATCCATATACGGGAAGGGAGATGAGTGGAAAACGGCCTCTCGGACTCAGTTTGGCCATTTTGAATATTTGGTCATGCCCTTTGGGCTCTGTAACGCCCCGGCCACATTCCAGCACTTGGTCAATGATGTTTTCAGGGACTACCTTGAATTATTTGTAGTGGTCTACTTAGATGACATCCTCATCTTCTCTCCCTCCTTAGAGGAACATCTCCAGCATGTGAAATGTGTACTCAGCCGCCTTCGGCAACATGGCCTATATGCAAAGGCAGAAAAATGTGCGTTTGAATGCGCAGACATCTCCTTTTTGGGATTCCACATCTCTACTACAGGCACCACCATGGATCACCAGAAGGTCTCAGCCATTATAGACTGACCAACACCAGCGGATAAGAAAGCAGTGCAGCGCTTTGTGGGGTTTGCTAACTTTTATATATATCCGAGGATTTTCTGCAGTGATCTCTCCTATCACCCAACTTACTAAACAAAACTCTAGCTTTGTCTGGACCCGGGAAGCGCAAGCAGCCTTCCAAACCCTGAAAAAATTGTTCACTTCAGTGCCTGTTCTGAAACACCCTGACTCCACGCTGCCATACATTCTGGAGGTGGACGCCTCTGAGACTGCGGTTGGGGAAGTCTTATCCCAAAGACAGGGGCCCAAAGCTCTGTTGCACCCTATTGCCTCCTTCTCGCGAAAGCTGACTCCCCCTAAGAAGAACTACGACGTGGGGGACATTGAACTTTTAGCTATCAAGTCCGCCCTAGAAGGAGCAGTCCATCCTGTCCTGGTCTTCACGGACCACAAAAACTTATATTTAATATTTAAGGACTGCTAAAAGACTCAAGCCTCAGCAGGCCCACTGGGCCCTGTTCTTTTCTCAATTCCATTTTCACATAACTTACCAACCTGGATCCAAGAACGTTAAACCTGACGTGCTGTCCAGGATGTTCCATGAGATTGGGGAAGAATCTCCCCCTGATACCATCTTACCTGCCCACAGTTTCTTGTTGGTCCAGGAGGACTTTCTCACCCGGATCAGGCAAACTTTGGCTGGCTCCACTGTACCCGCTGATTCCGGACTGTCTGTGAAAGACAGGTTATGTTGGTCAGGCACCCAGATATTCATGCTCGAGGAGCACCGTCTAACTGCCTTGGAACTTTGCCACGACCACCAACTAGCTGGGCACTTCGGCAACCATAAGACAGCGGAGCTGCTTTCTTGCACCTTTTGGTGGCCTCATATGAGAGAGGACTGTAGAAACTATGTAAGTGCCTGCATTATCTGTGCTCAAAACAAAACTGAGAGAACCAAAGCTTGGGGCCTGTTAAACCCGCTACCCATCCCTGAGTGTCCATGGTCCCAGATCTCTATGGATTTTATTGTGGAATTGCCCCCATCTGCAGGTTTTACCACAATCTTCGTGGTCGTTGACTGCCTCACAAAAATGGCGCACTTCATTCCAATGAAAGGCACCCCTTCGGCTACAGAAACAGCCAAGGTATTTATCAAGGAAGTTGTCCGCCTGCACGGCATCCCAAAGAACATTGTGTCCGATAGAGGGGTGCAGTTCACATCCCGGGTCTGGAGGTCCCTATGTTCTATCTTGCGAATTGGACTAGTATTTTCCTCAGCTTACCACCTACAATCCAATGGTCAAACAGAGAGGACCAACCAGACCCTCCAGCAATACCTCCGTAGCTACTCCTCGTACTCCCAGGATGACTGGGTCTCTTTGCTGCCATTAGCCGAGTTCACCTACAACAATTCAATCCACTCTGCTACTAAGCAATCTCCGTTTTGGGGAAATCTTGGATACCATCCTACATTCCTGCCCGCCTTGCTAACTGAGAGTTCGATTCCAGCCGCGCAAGAAATCACCCAATTCCTGGACAGTAACAACAAATTGCTGCAGGAGACCCTTGCTCAGACCCAGGAGCGCAACAAAAGGACATTTGACAGGGGGGGACGAGGAGAACTGGATTTACAGCCTGGCAACCAGGTCTGGTTGGCAACCCCAAATCTAAAGCTATCCTGCCCGTCCAAAAAACTAGGACCGAGATACGTTGGACCTCTCCTTGTAAAGAGGAAGATCAACAAGTGGCCTATGAGCTCGATCTACTGCCATGACTCCGGATCCATCCGGTATTTCCATCCGGCTGTTATCTGCCTGCCCTGAACTCTGCCTGTTTATGACTACTCTTCTGCCTGATCCCTTTGTACTTCATCTGCCTGCACATTGCCGACCCAGCATGTACCCGACTACCCGTTTGCCTGATCCTTCTGTACTTCACAGCCAGCCAGTTACCGACCTGGTCTGCACCACTATCCTTCAGCGTGCACGAGCTCCAGCGGACTTCTACCAGACATCAGAGACTTGTCTAGCCCTCGTGCTCCCCTGTGCTCCAGAGCTCCCTGTCTGCACTATCAGGGGTTCTCGAACCAGGGCTGTAAGAGAGGTTGCCCCCGCATAAGCCAGACTCATCCACCAGGTACGTGACAAAAGCGCTGCGTAAATTGACAGCGCTATATAAGTACCTGAAATAAATAAATAAATAAAATAAATGTGTTCACTAAAAATTGCCCATATAGCTCTACCCAGCCCTTCTCAAGCCTTTTACCTAAGAAGGAAGCTTTGTAATTATATCCTGGATTTAGGAAACCTCTGCTAAAACAAATTCCTTGAGTCAGTGGGAAAAATGTCTCTTACATTAATGGCTAGTTAGAAGAATGCCTCCTAGTATAGAGCCTTGTGGTGTACCACAAGGCTCTGTACTGGGTCCTGTTCTATTTAATCTATATGTAAGTGATATAACTAGAAGTTTTTTGGACAATGTATGTCTCTTTGCTGATGATACAATGGTGTGCAATAGGGTTGATATCCCTGGAGGTGTCTGCAACATTGCTGGAAGATTGGTCAAAGCAGTGGAAACTGCTCAATGTTTCTAAATGTAAAATAATGCACCTAGGGAAAAAGAATCCCTTGAGAGAGTACAATATTGGGGGTACAGTGTTAACCAGCACTACAGAAGAAAAAGATTTGGGCTGCTTATTTCCGATGATTGCAAAATGAGCAAACAGTGTGACCAGGCAGTGGGAAAAGTGGATATAATTCTAGGTTGCATCACTAGAGGGATTACCAGCATGAGGCAGGAGGTCCTGGTTTCCCTATATAGATCTTCAGTAAGTCCTCATTTAGAATACTGTGTCCAGTTCTGGAGACTTACTCACTTACAGAAAGATATTGATAAAATAGTTCACAGACGGGGTAACAAAAATATTGAAAGGTCTGAGGGAAAAAACATATTGAGAGCAACTTCAGGAACTTAATATGTACAGTCTGGAGGAAAGAAGGGAAAGGGGAGACAAGGTTGAAACCTTTAAATACATCAAGGGGGTGAATAAGGTTCAGGAGAGCAGTGCTTTCAATATGAAACCAAAATCAAGAACACAGGGACATGTCCTCAAACTACCTGGGGTAAAACGAATCCTAGAATGTATTATTTTACTGAAAAGATAGTTGATTCTTCGAACAAACTTCCAGTAGAGGTAGTGAGACAGTCAACAGTAAATGGCTTCAAACATAGGGATAAACATAGGTCTATACTCAGACAAAGAAGTTAACCAAAAAAAAAAAAAAAAATGGACAGACTTGATGGACCTCTCTGTCTTTTTCCATCATCATTTTTCTATGCTTCTTACAGTGGTGGTAAAGAGGACACCTTCACAGACAGCTGAAAAGATCATTGCTAAAAGGCCAATGCCAAAAGCCATTGAACTATGCAGGCACCATCAAATGAGGGGTCAATTGCCACAGCTCAAGAAACCCCTAGCAACTTCTGGAGGAACCCTGGGGTTCAATGCAATCCTGGTTGATAATGGCTGCTGTCCATACACCTTATAATCTGAATGTGCAATTCCTGTTCAACCTTCTTTAGATCTACCAAAACTATGTAACAAAAAGTAGTCACTTCCAGTGCTAAGAGGCCCTCCACAGTTGGATAGGACTATGGGACAACAAATCCACATGCTTGGCAGATGCAGTCCTCCCTGGACAGGGGAATCCAAAGTGAAAATACAAAAAACAAAAACAGGAAGGCGCAAGCACCTAGTGCATTACCAAAAATGTACTGAGCTGATAAAAAGCTGCTAAAGATGGATACTCTCAAAAACGCAACTAGTAAAAGCCAATAAACCACAAGATGCCAAACAGTGCAGGATGCGCGGACTCCATTTTCACCCTGCTGTGGTGTCAAACTGACGCATTTCGGGGGTGCACCCCCTTCCACAGAGCTAAGCTGACAACACATCAATGTTCAAGTGCTTAAATAGGGACACGAATATTAAGCCTTGCCCCAAAAGGAGAAGGTGGAAAACAATAGTATCACGTGTCAGGAAAAAAGAAAAAGCCGACCTAGAGTTGAGCTTTTTTGCATATTTAAAAAAGATTAAAATTGTCTGTTAAAAATCACTATCATACCATCACCAATGAAAAGAAAAATGACTATATCATGTTGACGCTTATAGTAAGTTTAACTGATTGGGTAGACATAACTTTAACTGGGAATTCTTGATCATCTTGATCATATAAAATGTCAATTGCAGCTTCAAAAACAGAGTCAAAACATTTCAAGATTAAATCCAGAAATGTAAAGAGTTCTTTGGTTTGAAAACACGTAAAAGTTTTTCAGGGCCCAGTTCTTTAAAGCAATGGCGTCAGATAAAACAATGCTCATCTAAAAACTCCAAGCGATCCGAAGCCTTTTGAATACCATTCAATGTGAATAGAATGTCAAGTTGTTCGTGAGATCTTCTCCTAACAGCGTAAAATAAAAGGAGATGAGAGATAGGTTATTTAAACAATGGATGATGTATATAAATAATTCAAACACCTTTGGCAAACATCTAGTGAAGACGGCAATGTAACCTGCAGCATTATGAAATGTGACATTGTCGTCCGTGTATTGTCATTCCTGTCTGACTCTTCGTCTGGGAATTGAACACGCCATCCTTTACAGCGTTTATTGGTTTTCTCTGATATGCAATATCGTGTTTCATTGCTGTTCCATTTATGCAGAGAACACCCATCTCACATACATGTTCTCCTTTACAAACTGGAGAGCTGATTGTTCCATTCTATACGCAGCTGCTTATTTGTTAGAAATGGATAATTTGTTCATTTCATGGGGAAATACAGGTTTAAAAATTCTTTTTTATCTCCCCCTTGCAGCTTTAAAGCTAACCATGCAGTTAGTCTGCGACTTTTCACCTTATTTTGAGAACAACAATCCAGGAAAAACCTTTATTGAAGAAATATGTCATCAGTTTTTGCAGAATAGCAAGACTTTAAAGTGGACTTTAACTGCTTGCCGACCAGCTCCCATACATTTACTGCTGCAGACTGGCAGCGTAGCGCGAATCGGCGTATATAAACGGTGGCGCGCATGCCGCCGCCGGCGCGCTCTCATGCCCGCCGCATCAGTGTGGCTGCAGGTCGGCCGGACTCAATGTCCGCCAGTGACCCGTGATCGCCTACTACAGAGGTAGAATGGGGAACCACCGATGTAAAGACGGCGGTTCCCCGTTCTGTCAGGCGGCATGACAGTGATCTACTGATCCCTGTCATTGGGATCAGTTAGATCTGTCATGTCCCTGCCAGCTCAGCCCCCACACAGTTAGAACACATACAGGGAAAACATTTAACCCCTTCCCTGCCAGTGACATTTATACAGTAATCAGTGGCTATATTCAGATCTGATCGCTGTATAAATGTCAATAGTCCCAAAAAGTGTCAAAAGTGTCCGATCTGTCCACCCCAATATCACAGTTTCGATAAAAATCACAGATCGCCGCCATTACCAGTAAAAAATAAATAAATAATAAAAGCGCCATAAATCAATTCCCATAGTTTGTAGACTTGATAACTTTTGCACAAACCAATCAATAAACACTTTTTGCGATTTTATTTACCAAAAATATGTAGAAATACATAGAATACATTTTGGCCTAAACTGATGAATACATTTTCTTTTCTTTTTTTTTGTATATGTAAAAAGTAAAAAATATTGTTTTTTTTTTCAAAATTGTCGCTCTTTTTTTGTTTATAGCGCAAAAAATAAAAACCACAGAGTTGATCAAATACCACCAAAAAAAAGCTCTATCTGTGGGAAAAAAGGATGTCAATTTTGTTTGGGTACAGCGCAATTGTCAGTTAAAGCCTCGCAGTGCCGAATTGCAAAAAGTGCTCTGATCAGGAAGGGGGTAAATCCTTTCGTGGCTGAAGTGGTTAAAGTGACACTAAATTCTAGTTTAAAAAAAGAAAATTCTGTTTAAGACTATATTCCTAACACAAAAAAGTCCCTTCTGTTGCTATCAGCCTCCTCCAAATCTCCAAATTCCTTTTTTGTGCTGCTGTCATCCGACTTCCTGTTAGAGGTGGCTACATTTGTTCTCCATGGTCCCAACTGTATGTAGGTGTGATAGACCCAACCAAGGCACGGGCTTTTGGAGGGGACTGCAGGGGGGTCTCTTGCCTCCTGACTATGGAGCCTGTTTTTTTCAGGGGGCTCTATTCTTTGGAAGGTGTGTGCCCGGGGGACCCTTGGAGTGTTTTTTCTTCACATGTCTCCCCGAAACACACACACTCTGAGAACTGGAGGTCCTGAATACAGATTTTGGGCCTCATTGTACAAATCAGCATTGATTGCTTCATCCCCCCTTCTCCTAGACTCAGAGCAGATGTTAACATAATCAGCTCAAAACAACCTGATTCTGGGGTCATCTGATGCAATCTGTTTATTACGGTGTTATATGTTTGCTGTTGTGTCTTTGTCCTATTGTTAATAGAGTTAATTGAGTCACCTAGTGTTTCTGTCTGTTGGCCAGTCCTCCTGGAGGTTCCTACATGATGGGATTAGCCTTGTAAAAACGTAATCAGTGTGGGATGTTTATCCCAATGTGTAATATTTGTTTTTATTGTTCATGTGGGGACTGCCCCTATTTTTGACGCGTATAAAATCCTTTATTTCTGTTCAATTCAATTCAGTTACAGCTTGCACCTAAGCTAGTGTCACCTAGCTCTTGGGTGCAATATTTAGTGATAAACCTGGTACCTAGTTCCAGAATAGAAGAAGCTGTATACTGACAGAAGGACCCAAGAGGAGTGCCAATCAGTCTGTCACAGTAGGAATGTAGCCATGCTCTCTTATTTGGTCCAAAAATGGAGTAGGGAGTACGACCCTTTTCACATGAGTGGTCTGATCGGGTCCACCTGTCCGTTTTTTTAATAGGTTAGATCGGGTCCGCCTGTCCATTTTTCAGGCGGACCCAATCTGACCCTTCATTCTCCTCTATGGAGCGGCGGACGTAAACGGACTTGTGTTTGTTTATACCCATCTACCTCCAATCTGATCCACAAAAAAAAAAAATGGGATACATTCCCCTCCACCTGCCCGGATCAGATCAGAGGGCACTCGGGTGTACAGGGACCTGTCATCTGCCCGCTCCGCTCAGCTCAGTAGGTGATCACTGGAAGATCCCCTCCTGAGAAAAACAGATCCGGCCCGTGTGAAGGGGGCCTATGGACTTTGGGATTTGTAGTGTGTCTAGAGCAGTGCACATGACCTCAACTAACATGCACTGCACATTCCAAACAATCAGAAGTGAGGGGTGGAAATGAAAGGTTCGGAAACTTACAGAAGACATTACAAGGAGGCAGAAAAACCTAGTAAGAAACCAATTCACAAAAAATAGATTACAGAGTCATCAAATAGTGGATGTGTATGGATAATTGGGAGAATAAGGATATTGATTAGTGTCACTTTAAAATGTATTTAAAGCCACAACATTCTTTTTTTAGCTTCAGATAGAGGAGGGATTGATTAAAGGGGTTGTAAACCCTCCTGGTTTTTCACCTTAATGCATTCTATGCATTAAAGTGGAGTTCCACCCAAAAGTGGAACTTCCGCTTTAAAGAAAGGTGACCCCCCCGACATGCCACAATTGGCATGCCATTTTTTTTGAGGGGGGGGGCCAAGGACCCTGTTTTCACAGGGTCTCAGGTGGTCCACTTCCTCTCCTAGAGCCGCGGCTCCGGAAGGAAATTCACCTTCCCCGCTCCCTCTCAGCGATCTTCTGGGACACGTCACAGGTCCCAGAAGATACACCAGGTGCCCATACTTGTGATGCCGGTGCCCCCGAGGGGAGGGGGAGAAGAGCGAGCCCTTGGGCGGCCGCATTGCTGGAGTGTGGGACAGGTGAGTGTCCGATTGTTAAAAGTGAGCAGCTACACTTTTTGTAGCTGCTGACTTTTAACTGGGTGGAACTCCGCTTTAAGGTGAAAAACCTTTTCTGTTGCAGCTGCCCCCCAAGAGCCCCCGTTTACTTGCCTGAGTCCGATCGATCCCTTGCTGGGGGTGAGCGCAGCAGCTCCAGCCGCGGGCTCCAGTCCTCATTAGATAGATTGATAGCAGGGGAGCCATTGGCTATCACTGCTGTCAATCAAGTCCAGTGACGCAGGAGACACTTGAAATCCCTCACCTGGATAAACTCTCAGAATGGGTGCAAATTCTAAATGGGATCTTTGTGATGGGGACCCTGGTGGCATCTGACCAGAACATATATCCCCTGACCCTTGTGATGTGACCCCACTGGTTGGCCCACAGAAACTCACCTATACAGTATTTAAACATTTAGCCCAACAATAACCCTTAAAGTGATACTAAAGCCTTGTTTTCTTTAAAAATAACAAACATGTTATACTTACCTGCTCTGTGTAATGGTTTTGCACAGAGCAACCCCAATCCTCCTCTTCTCAGGTCCCACTTCAGTGCTCCTCGCCCCTCTCTCCTGTTGAGTGTCCCCACAGCAAGCAGCTTGCTATGGAGGCACCTGAGCCGAGCCACAGCTCTCTGTGTCCATTCAGACATGGAGCCGTGGCCCGTCCCCGCTCCCACCCTTTCTCTCCTCATTGGCTCACTGACTCTAATTGACAGCAGAGGAAGCCAATGGTGCATGCTGCTGTCTCAGCCAATGAGGAGGGGAGACCCGGACAGCTGAGTCTCTAGTGTAACATCCCTGGATAGAGATGGGGCTCAGGTAAGTATTGGGGGGCTGAGGAGGACTGCTGCACACAAAAGGCTTTTTATCTTACTGTACAGAATGCATTAAGATAAAAAAAACTGCCTTTACAACTACTTTAACGCCTTCCTGCTATTGGAGATTTTGCTCCCAATCACAACAGCCCCAAGTTATCTTACTGCCGATTAGAGCTGCACGATTAATTGTATTAAAATCGTGATCTCGATTCACCCCCCGCGCGCGTTCTCCATCACGTATTACCGCACTTTTCAGTGCAGTTAATGGAGTCCGACTTGCGGGGCGACTCAGCTCGACTTGACTGTAGTCTCTCCTATCTGGGCAGACCAAGTCAAGCTGATAAAAGAAGTAAGAAGATACAATGTTTCAAATGTTCAAAGGAATGAACTCCACAGTGTATAGAAGAGTTTAGCTTAACCATTTAAAGACTAAATCTTTTCTGACATTTGTTGTTTAAAAGTAAAAATCCAGTATTTTCTGCTAGAAACCCCAAAACATTATATATATTTTTTTAGCAGAGACCCTAGAGAATAAGATGCCGGTTGTTGCAATATTTTACGTCACACGGTATTTGCGCAGCTGTCTTTCAAAGCAATTATCTTGGAAAAATTACCCTTTCAGCCCAAATTTTTTTTGTATGTAAAATGTTACGCCACGAGAATCGTGATCTTTATTCTAAGCAAAAAAATTGTGATTCTCATTTTGGCCAGAATTGTGCAGCTCTACTGCCGATCCTAACTCAGTTCCTCTAAATATCAGATCCTGTATATCTCATTTCAGATCCTCTGTTTCCTATATTATACCCTAAAATATTTGCAACAAATACAAATGTATTTACTAAAACGGCATGCTGCGAAATCTGGTGCAGCTGTACATAGTAACCAGGACTCCTGTCCCTGACCTGTCCACTTGCAAATGAGTGCCAAACCAAGCAGGATCCCCTCTTTAAATAGGTAGCCCCACCTAAAATGGCCCCCGAAGGTCACCAGGGATCATAGAGTCCAATTGGATAACTGCTCTCTGTGTGATGCCTACAGAGGCTGCAGAGAAACAATATTCCTCCACCGCATCGCTGGAGGGGATCACTTGAAAGGTAAGTGTACCACAGTGTACTAATATGCTATACATACCAGCACATTATGTCTAAAAGCTCCTAGGCACCCATTTTTTTTATTTTTATTTTTAAAGGGTTAGTTCACATTTTCAGAAAAGGTGAACTCATGCCCCCCCCATTCCCGGTCTCCACTGAAGTAAAGCTGCCAGGAGATGGATTGATATTCAGCTGGTCCAGGAGGGACCAGCCCAATTTCACTCCATCCATGGCTGTTCCCGCTTGACAGAATTAGATCTGATGATCGACATTTGTTGGACCTGCCTGTTGGAAACCTTTTGGCGATCAGCGGCTTGCAGCCTGTTGGCTGCAGCCGCTGATCGGTGTATTCTAGCAGCAGAGGCACAGTGGGTAGAATTCCTCCATCTACTTTTGAATGTGTGGAAGGGGGAATACATTTGTTTGTCTTCTGATCAGCCCACTGGCTAATTAAAAATAAAAAGAACTATCTATGACCAGCCTTATCTTCATGAATGATGGGCTGTCAGTGACCATGCAACTGGTGTAACGGTTCGGGAACTTGAAATCCCCGCAATTCTCCATCTTTTTTTTCCAAGGCTGCTGGAAAGAAGAGCCGGTATTTCAAGACCGCCCCAGACCACTGCACTAGCAGCGTGGGCACTGACAGCTCATCACCCACAGAGGTAAGTACAGTGGGGACCAGGGTGGGGAGGCTTTAGGTAAGTGGCTGTCATTTTGTGAGCTAAAGGGGGCCTCAAATGCAGCCCATGAAAAAGGGCCGCACATAATGTTCAATGTATTTAATGCTTAAGAAGACTGTCAGAAACTGCAGAGGAAATGAAGGTCAGAGAGGGTGCACATGCTACATTTTTTTGGCTGGGAGTATGCAGTAAAAGACGATACAAAACTAGGGACATGTTACGTGAGTTTGACCGTCAGGGATCAGGCTTGAGGACCAGTAGCTGTAGCACTGAAGAGGCTCTCATCGACCAACAGTATAAGTACACAAGCAGGTCACCATGACAGATGACGCAGACTCACCCGAGGTGTGGGGTCTAAGCACTAACCAGTATTTGCCAGAGTTCCTGATGGTGGAAATACATTTTGCTATGTAGTACCAGTACCTTAGTACCAGTTTGCGGTCTTCAGGACCAGCCCACTAGGAGGCAAGCAACCTGGGGTCCAGTAGCAGATATAGCAGGTAGGGATCAAGCAGAAGTATAGTCAGTAAACAAGTCAAAGTCAGTAACAAGTGGCTGCAGGTTGGGATCAAGCAAACGTGTAGACGAGGAGCAAGCCAAAGTTTGGTAACGAGTTGTAGTGGAGAGAAGGACAGCTGCAGGTACACAAAGGAGCAAGATATCAGCTGGAGAGTGTACAATAATCTGGCAAACAGGAAGTGCAGAGAAATGATTTAAATAGGAAGTTCATAGGAGGAGCAAAGAGATCAAGGCTCACCAGAAACATGAGCAAGGCAGGATTATCCAAGGGTTCAAACCCTAAGGCTGCTCTCCAGCATTTCAGGTGGCTCAGCAAGGAGAGCTCCTGCTGGACACAGCAGACGTCACGGGTTTAGATCCCAGTCCTGGCAATGAGGCTAGTAGAGATCAATGTTATTACCCTAGTCAATGTTTCCACTACAGACTAATGAGGTCCGCACAAGACATACCTAAGGGCTACATGCACCTTGGGCGGTAGGGTGTTTGTTCACCTTTTCATTTTTTTGTCATTAATTCATTTAATTTAATTAATCTAATTTACCATTTTGTGCAAGTGTGCCTGCAAATTACAATTAAAACAAGAAAAAATAAAAAGCATCTTACCAGATATTATATCGTTATGGGCACTTTTTATCCAGACTGGTATTTCCCTTTAAAGAGTCTGCCTCCAAACAATAAAACCATAATAAGAAAATTATTAACCTTTATCCCTGAGCAATATACAAGATATGGTGGCCAGAAGCTTGTAATTAACGTTTTCTCAAGCACATTAAACACTTAAGTGAGCAATAACACCGACTAAGATTAGAATGGAATCTGCACGTTTTTAGTCATTGTTTAAATTATTTAAGGCTCCCTCATGTAATTTGACATCGTTAACAAGGGTATCACAAATTACATCACATGCAAAGCAATTGTGGCACCGGGGAACCGAGCGGAATGTTTCACACCAGACAGCTGTGAAGAAGGTGAGCCGCCTTAAAAATGTCAACTTTTAATTAGATGTAACAATTAAAGCAGCCACAGCAGTGTCATGCCATTAAATTACGGGGAGCGGGGAACTAAAAGAAAACGGCTTTGGTGGAATTAAACGCAAAATAAGCATTTTGCCTGGCTATTATGCTGTAAAAGAAGGAGAGGGATATATTTTATAAGCCGGGTAAAAAGGTAAAAGAATCATTCTTGTTTAGTGCGACATTGTAACATTACTGCCAAGGCGAATGATGGAGACTTCCATTTACACCCTGGGCTTTCATTACAGGGGAACAAAAGTTTCCTGATAGCAGATAGATGATGAGTTTGTTTTCAATAACTGTCACTACATGAAAGGGAACTAAAGACATTTTACCTTTTTTCAAATAATTAACCACTTCCAGACCGAGCCTCTTTTTGGAGTTTGGTGTTTAGAAGTTAAAATCTTTTTTTCTCTTCCGTTCACTGACAGACGCAGCAATTCTTATGACACCTGGGGTTATGCTCATCCTACTAGGAGTAGCCTAGGCAAAACAAACAAAAGTGTAGGTTGGCCCCTCCCAGGGGGCCGTCCTCACCTTAGCATATAATCCCCCTGCTCTGTACAGCACACCAGTTTTTATTTGCCTAGTGCAAGGAGTAGACCTGGTTCCCTATGGGATCTGCGGTCTCCTGAAGATCCATCTAAGGAAGACTGCTATCAAGAAGCTGGCTGGTGGTATAGAGGATATCTCGAATCCTAATCTTTCCCCAGTCCGGCCGACACTATGTGATCCCCCTTAGGGGGGCCCACCGCATAGAGCTCGTTCCGTGCGGACGGCCAGTGGCTAAAACCCACTAGAGCCCAGTGACTGGTTCGCCTGTCCAGTGGCCTGGCCAGCAGCATGCCTCCTTGCGGGGAGGTAGGTCTGCTCCGGGTGGCTACCCGCTGCGCCCGTCGGATTGGTGAGTGAACCCCTCTTCCGCCCTAGAGGCATGGAGAGTGGGCACCTGGGCAGCTCTGTGGCGGCCAGCTGGTGGGGGTCTGTTAGAGGCCTTCCCCCCACTCCCCCTCCCCCCTCAATCCCCCGCAGGCACCTTTGCACTAACCGTTCGAATCTGCACCGACCGTCAGGAGCAATGTGTTAGGTGGGTCGTGGCCATTGGATTTTGGAGCACCGCTTGTTCATGGTCGACCGCATGTGTGTAATGGCAGCGTCCATTGTATGAGAACCATGTGGTTTCCAGCCTGCTCTCTGGCGGCCTCCAGTGGTTGATTGGGAGAACTGCAGTCCTTGTGCAGGAAGTCCTTAAAAACGGGTGTGGGCTTCCGGTTTTTGCTTAGAC
>BLSH010217607.1:707279-746177 GCA_018402905.1 Glandirana rugosa | reverse complement strand
TACTCTGCGGTTCCCGGCAACTTTTTCTTGACGGTCCCGGCTTTAGACGGGGAATTCGCATGAATTGCGGTCCAAGAACAGGTCTGGAACGACATTTTTACGGTCATGAGACCTATGAGGTTCTCGCCCCCAAGGTTGGGGGACGAAGCGTGGTCCATTACATCCGGAAGGTCCAGGATACTATTTAGAATGCACTCCTTGCGAATGCACGAAAATAGTATCAGCCCTAATGCCTCAGGCTCTGTGGGGATAGGGAGTTATGGACCCTGAGTTATCGGTTCGGCAGTTTTGGTCGCTCCCATTTCGTCCCACGTTCTAAACCTGGCGTTAAGTACGCTTAAGGGGCAGATTTCGGCCCTGGCAGTTCTTTTTCAACGGCCCTTGGCGTCTCATTCATTGATCCGTACATTTGTACAGGGGGTACGTCATATGGCTCCTCGGATAAGGTCGCCTTTGGCACCGTGGGATTTGAATCTGGTTCTTTCTGTATTGCAGAAACCGCCATATGAAAGGATTAGGGACATTCCCTTACAGTTGTTGTCGCAGAAGGTGGCCTTTCTGGTAGCTATCACATCCGCCAGGCGGGTGTCGGAGTTAGCATCATTATCCTGCAAAGTCACCTTACTTTGTCCTCCATAAGGACAAGGCAGTTTTGCGACCTTCCCCTTCGTTTCTTCCGAAGGTGGTTTCTTCCTTTCATTTAAATGAGCATATTGTTCTCCCCTCATTGTGCCCGCACCCATCACATCCCAAAGAAGTTGAGCTGCATTCTTTGGATGTGGTGAGGCTCTTGCGGGTGCATTTAAGTTCTACAGCTTCCTTTCGGAAGTCTGATTCTTTATTATTGCTGACGGAAGGGTCGCGCAAAGGTATGGCGGCCTCGTCAGCTACCGTGTCTCGTTGGATACGGAAGACCGTGACTCATGCATATGAGATTCGGGGTAAGGTTCCCCCGTTTCCAGTCACGGCTCATTCCACCAGGGCAGTTAGTACATCCTGGGCGTTTAGACACCAAGCCTCGGTGTCTCAGGTGTGCAAAGCGGCTACTTGGGCCTCAGTGCACACGTTTACTAAGTTTTACAAAATTGATGTTGCAGCATCCTCGGATGCTGCTTTTGGCCGCAAGGTATTACAAGCGGCAGTATAGGCGCGGTTAGCGCCGCCTGAGAGGGCGTTTTTCTGTTGGGTACAGTTATGGTTTGCCCACCCCTCTTGATTGGCACTGCTTGGGGACGTCCCCATGTGTCATAAGAATTGCTGCGTCTGTCAGTGAACGGAAGAGAAAAAGGGATTTTCTGTATAACTTACCGTAAAATCCTTTTCTCTGAGTTCACTGACAGACGTAGCACCCACCCCTCTGCGTTGGTTTTGTACGGCTTGTTACGAACTGGTGTGCTGTACAGAGCAGGGGGATTATATGCTAAGGTGAGGATGGCCCCCTGGGAGGGGCCAACCTACACTTTTGTTTGTTTTGCCTAGGCTACTCCTAGTAGGATGAGCATAACCCCATGTGTCATAAGAAGGCTGCGTCTGTCAGTGAACTCAGAGAAAAGGATTTTACGGTAAGTTATACAAAAAATCCCTTTTTTTTTGCTATAAAATTACTTAGAGCCCCCAAACATTATTTTTTTCAAACACCCTAGAGAATAAAATGGTCGCTGCAAAACTTTATGTCACACCGTATTTGCGCAGCGGTCTTACAAGCGCCATTTTTTTTTTTACAGTAAAATTAGCCCAATTTTTTTTCATACTGTGAAAGATAATGTTACGCCGAGTAAACATGTCATGCTTCAAAATTGCGACCGCTCGCAGAATGGCGACAAACTTTGCACCTTAAAAATCTCCATTGGCGATGTTTAAAAATTTCTACAGGTTACCAGTTTTGAGTTACAGAGGAGATCTAGTGCTAGAAGTATTGCTCTAACAATTATGGCGATACCTCACATGTGTAGCTTGAACACCGTTTTCATATGCGGACGGGACTTACGTATGCGTTTGCTTCTGCGCGCAAGCTCGCGGGGACAGGGTACTTTAAATTTTTTTTTTATTGATTGATTTTACTTTTTAATACGTCCTTTAAAAAAAAAAAATTGATCACTTTTATTCCTATTACAAGAAATGTAAGCAATCGTTGTAATAGAAAAAAGCATTACAGGTCCTCTTAAACTCTCCCTTACTGGGCACTTAAACCCCCCTCCTGCCCCAGCACATTTTCGGCATTCAGCGCTGTCGCATTTTGATTGACAATTGCGCAGTCGTGCGACGTTGTATCCAAAAAAAATTTTTATGATTTTTTTCCCACAAATAGAGCTTTCTTTTGGTGGTATTTGATTACCTCTGTGGTTTTTAGTTTTTTGTGCTATAAACAAAGAGCGACAATTTTGAAAAAAGAACAATATTTTTTACATTTTACTATAATACAAATCCCAAAAAAAAAAAATTATTAATCGGGTTTGGCTGATATATATTCTTCTACATATTTTTGCTAAAAAAAAAAAATCGCTATCGGCGTATATTGATTGGTTTGCGCAAAAGTTATCGCGTCTACAAACTATGGGAATTGATTTATGGCATTTTTATTATTATTATTTTTTTTTTACTAGTAATGGTGGCAATCTGCGATTTTTATCGGGACTTTGATATTGGGGCGGACATGTCGGACATTTTTGACACTTTTTTGGGACCAATGACATTTATACAGCGATCAGAAATGTAAATATCCACCGATTACTGTATAAATGTCATTGGCAGTGAAGGGGTTAACACTAAGGGGCAGTGAAGGGGCTAACTGTGTTCCCTCATTGTGTTCTAACTGTGTGGGGGCTGGGCTGGCCAGAACATAACAGATCTCACTGATCCCGATCACAGGGATCAGTAGATCTCTTATGTCCCCCTTCACAGAACAAAGAACCAGCGGTTCACCGTTCTGCAGCTCTGACAGGCGATCGCGGGTCATGGGCGGACATCGAGTCCGCACGACCCACGGGCACGCCCACGCAGCGTGCGGCGGCTGTGCGCGCACCGCCTGTGAGTGCGCGCCGGGAGCATGCACAGGGGCGGACGTCGTCCAGGAAATTCAGATCCGCGCTGGAGCCGTAATCTGGCAATAGCGCAGATCTGGAAAGGTTAAATATGAGATCTGGGGTCAAAAAGACCTCAAATCTCATATTTACACTTACGTGCAATAAGTAAATAAAAAAAATAATGACACTGAAAAAAAAAATGTCCCCTTTAAGAGCTATGGTCAATGCTATGGAGCCGAGTGGGAGGCATCTTCCGCTCACTCGGCATCCAGGCACTGGGGGGAGCGGACCCGATCTTCTCCGCTGCTTGCGGGTCCAGTAAGCAGCGGAGATGACGGGAAAACGGTGGGAGGGGGGTGGGCACCTCTCCCGCCACCGATAAAAGCTTTACCACTTCAGCCCCGGAAGGTTTACCCCCTTCATGACCAAGCCATTTTTTGAGATATGGCACTGCGTTACTTTAACTGACAATTGCGCGGTCATGCGACGCTGTACCCAAATACCATTTTTGGCCTTTTTCCCACAAATAGAGCTTTCTTTTGGTGGCATTTGATCACCTCTGCGGTTTTTATTTTTTGCACTATAAACAAAAAGGTCCAACAATTTTGAAAAAAAAAAACAATATTTTTTATTTTCTGCTATAGAACTGTTTTCAGTAAAAAAAGTATAAAAATCTAATTTCTTCATCAATTTAGGCCAATATGTATTCTGCTACATATTTTTGGTAAAAAATCCCAATAAGCGTATATTGATTGGTTTGCGCAAAAGTTATAGCGTCTACAAACTATGGGATGTATTTATTTATTATTTTTTTTTTACTAGTAATGGCAGCGATCAGCGACTTACAGCGGGATTGCAATATTGTGGCAGACAAATTGGACACCTAAATGACACTTTTGCCATTTTTTGGGGACCAGTGACACTCATACAGTGATCAGTACTAAATATATGTACTGTCACTGTACTAATGACACTGGCTGGTAGGGGGTTAAACATCTAGGGCAGTTAAAGCGTTACCTGCATGCCTAAGTTGTGCTTACTAACTGTGGTAGGAGGTGCTTTGACTAGGGAAGGCAAAGATCCTTGTTCCTGCTTAGCAGAAACACAGGATCAGTACCTTTCCCTCTGACAGAACGGCAATCTGCCTTGTTTACATAGGCAGACTGCCGTTCTGCCTGTGTCTTGAATGGACAGCGGGTCCTGGCGGGCATCAAGTCCAGCAGACCTGCCGATTGGCTCCCGCTGTGTCCAATGACAGCGGGATCAGATCGCCGACAGTACGTGCCCCAGACCCCGGAAGTGTCAGATCACGTATGAGTACATGATCTGGCACACAGCGGCTGCCCTGCCGCAGTAAATGTACCTGGGGCGGTTGTAAGCACCCCTGCTAGTGTTAAATGGCTTGTCTCATCTCTGTAACTGATACATTCTGCTGGAGAGCTTGTTCTTTTGAAAAACAACAGATTTACTGGCTGGATCACTAAATGAAAACAGAAGAAAGAAAGCCTCAAAAAGAAAATGAATGCGGCCATCACATCTAAGAATTGGTAAGCTGCAATGCAATAAATGTTTGCTTTTGGATTGCTCTTTAATTTAAACATTTTTTTTTCTTTAAGCAAGCAGTGTAAGTATTTGAATCTCACTATAAAGCATCTTCTTACAATTTCCAGTACAGCAGAGCCCAGATGGGGGAGAGGGAGAAGCAGCACAAGGGGCCAATCAGTGATGTTGCAGTGTCCATGTGCTAACAACAAGGGACATGTAGATAGAAGGAGAGAGCAGAGAGATGAGCTCATCAGTTTGCTGCTCCAAATTTTACTGTCCAGTTACAAGAGGTAGATTAAAGCCCAACTCCAGGCAAACTAGAAATTATACCTTGCAGTGGGGCTGTGCCTGTACTGCAAGGGTTAATATCTTGTGTCTAAGGGAGAGGAGAAATGGTTTTATTTACCTGATCCTCTTCTCTCCCGCAGGTGCCACTCTCCCGGAAGGAGACTATAGTTTGTTGTTCAAATCCAGAGCAGGGCTATGGACCCTGTTCTGGGCTTGATGACGTCAGGGCTCTAGACCAGTGGAGGGCAGGGGTGCAGATGCTGTGGGGACAAGTCTAGCTGCCGGGAGGAGCGGAGGATTGGGTAAGTAAATCTTTTTATTTTGTTTCTCTACCAGGGGCCCCAAACTGGCGGCCCTCCAGCTGTTGCAAAACTACAAGTCCCATCAAGCCTTTGCCTGAGGGAGTCATGCTTGTAATTGTCAGCGCTGCAAGGCCTCATGGGATTTGTAGTTTCGCAACAGCTGGAGGGCCACCAGTTTGAGACCCCTACTCTAGACCAGGGATCTCCAAACTATGGCCCTCCAGCTGTTGCGGAACTACATGTCCCATGAGGCATTGTAAAACTCTGACATTCAGAGACATGACTAGGCATGATGGGAATTGTAGTTCCTGAACAACTGGAGGGCCATGGTTTGGAGACCCCTGCTCTAGACAAAAGCAAGCAATTAACACAGCCCCATTGCAAGGGATCTTTTTTTTTATTAGCCCGGAGTTAACTTTAAGTGTAACAACTGCAGCAGGGAAAAACGCTGCCCTCATCTAGTCTTGGCCATTTACAAAAGGCAGCCTATAACCTTTCTCATTGGGTTTTTATTGCATTTTCTTTTAGTAAATCAGTTGATGGGTCAGATTAAATTGCTTGAAAACAACAGATTCTCTCCAGAGCTAAATGAGTATACCTTAACCCCTCCCTGGTTTCTCACTGCGGCCCTTTAACTGGGTTTTATGACGTGGGATGGGACAAACTTCAGGATCATGTGATCACCATGATTAGCTGTCACAGCAGTCACATGATTGTGACCTGTCCCACTGAAAAATATCAGAAGTGTTTGCAGCAGGCTTCACTTGATGCACAAATGGCCTACATGTATGGGAGGAGCATAAATGGATATTTTTAAAATCGGATTAGTTTACAATTATAGAATAGTATGGAATAGTATTTCCTTTTAAAGGTGAACTAACCCGTTAACTGTTATTTTTTAATATATATATTGTATCAAATCTTTGTTTTACACCTACAGTGGAACTAGACTGCATTTGAGCACCACAAACCAAACATTTGCAATATTCAAAGCAAACTGCCCCATCCATCCATGTCTCCATCCTTTATTTTGCTGAGAAATTACTTTAAAAAATACCCCCTAGCATTTCTGGCCGTGGCCATCTTGAGTAAGGGCAGATGATTTAAGTAGCATTTACTTCCTAGAATCCATCTGCCCTTAGCTCAAACATGCAGGCAGGAGGGTGCGCTTAGCTGAGAAAACCACTCCTCCCCTCCTAAAGACTCCTGGGATGTATGACATCATTTTCCTAGGCCAGAAACCAAGAAGTAACTGAAGAAATGTATAAAGAACAAGTACATATATGATACCTTCCTAACTATTTACTAATGCTAGCAGCATAAGGATTATAAATAGTCAATGTTGAATGAGTTATAAGTTCTGCTTTAGGTGATTATAGCCGTATTAGTGCAATTGTGACTAAGAAAATTGAGTGCTGCCCGTGATACTTTTTTTATTTGCACTAACATACAATTTTTAAGGACAAGCTTTCAGGGTGTGTCCCCTTCTTCAAGGTCTTGAGTACTGCTTGGACCTTGAAGAAGGGGACACATCCCAAAAGCTTGTCCTGAAAAATTGTATGTTAGTGCAAATAACGGACAGCACTCAATTTTCTCAAGTTCTGCTTTAAAATGTCAACTTCTGCAACAAAAAGCCTTCCAGTTGGCACCTTTTTTATATTGTATGTAAAGTTCCACTTTAGGTTTGCTTTACCTGTAGCATCTTCTGAAAGATCTCAACAATAAAGTTTAAAAAGCATAAAGTGGTGGGGTTTTCCACCTTTAAACTGGTTTTGTTATGTGCTGATGATAACGCCATTCAGAACAGCGAAGATCAGATTACAATAACTGTGTATATCCGACCCTTCCAAATGTTGCTCCACAACTGCTAAAATTAATGAGGAGAAAAGTATAATGGCCACCCCGGCCAAATGCTATCTATGTAACACGATCATCAGCTCTTTGCTGATCAGGATATGTACGCCCGAGTCTTAAAAAATAAGATGTCCTCTTAGCTTAATGAACTGTTATTTACAGCTGAACAGATTTGTTCAATTATGATGAGGCATGCTGTGCGGACCTTGAAGAGCATACTGGCCGGACAGCTGGATCCTACGCCTGCCATCTATGGCCACGGGTTCATTTTCTTGCCGCCCACTGATATAGCTGGTCAGAGTTGTTGGAGACATATGTCGTTTCATGAGTGCGATCCCCTTATCATGTTAGAAAATAGCCACCCTTGACGAGAAGGAAAAATACTGGCAATTCAGAATAAATAAATTCTCAGTGGCAGTTCACACATAGAAGGTCGGAGGGTGGAGGAAACAAGAGTTGCTGCCTTTAAGAATTAAGTCTTAAAAAGACCTTGCTACCAGACCATTAATTTCAACAACAATCTTCCTATAAGATTATATCTGCATTTAATGTACTTTATGTATGTTATTTACCTGTAAAACTTCCCTTGTGTAGACATCCAAAAACACAGAAACTGCTGCTGAGTGATACCATCTTGGATGTGATGTCAATGGCCCCCATTGGATTCACAACTGACACTTTAAAGTCGCCCTTCTTAGCCTTTTTACCCTGCTTAAAATAATTTTTAGGTCCCAAGGAAGCCCTGCTATAACCAATTAATTTGGGGTCCATTGGAAAATGCCCCTTACATTGGTGGTCAGTGGGAAGAATGCCTCCCTTACAGTAGTGGTCAAAATATCATTGGAGTCATGCTATTGACTCTGCCACATGGAGTTGGACCAGAACAATGCAGGCACCATCAAATGGAAGGGCAATCAGCCATTGCTCAAGGAACATCTAGCAACCTCTGGAGGAACTTTAGGATTCCATGAGAATCTTGAGAATGGTTTCTCTATAGTATTCTCCTTCCTTTCTCCCCCTGGATGCTGCATAAAAAGTTACGTAGGAAATTAACCTCTAACCTAGGTGCACATCTCCCAGGTCCTCCAGGTGGATAGTCTCACTTCAGGGAGCACTTGGTCTGGCCTAAAAAGCCTTTTGAAACCAGCTCTAGCCTCCTCCACCATAAGAGTCAGCATGTCTGCAGCTGACTCTTCTGGGTGCAAATCTACCATTGCCTGCCCTCCAGCCCTGTTTAGGGCCTCTACCAGCTTACTACATCTGCCTGAGGGCCAGGGGCTCTGTCTCCCATGCCCCAACTGCACTAAGGCTTTTCCCAACCTGGCTTATAAATGGGTACTAACTCACCCATTACATCACTACAGGAGGGCTCTAGCTGAAGGGGCTTAGTACCCAATGACACTATTGTCTGTTACCAGCACTATTCTGGGACAGAGCCACCTAGTGGCAGACTAACTAAGTGCACCTGCTTACACATGTATGGCAAGTTTAAGGCCTCATTTAAACTACTGCTGCTAAACTGAAATTTTGAGACATTTGGCCATTTTTTTCAGATGCCCCTGAAGTTTCCTCTCTGTCATCTTATCAGTACATTTACACAGGGTCGTCTAAGGTCGTTTCCAGGCAGTTGAGTTTAAAGGCTTTTTTTGGAATGCAAAAAAATGGGTTCAGACGCCAGTTCAGAGGCATTTAAAATGTCAAACAGCTTGTAAACGCCGCTAAACACGACTAAACGCGGTAGCTCGCGTCTAGAACCGTTTTGTTACAAAAAAAAAATCTCTTTTTTAACCTTCCTGGCGGTATTCCCGAGTGTGGCTCGGGGTGGAATTTCAGTACCATTAACGGTAACCCTGAGCCACACTCGGGATTGCATGGCTGGATCCAAGGCAGAGTTACTTACCTTGTCCCCTGGATCCAGCGATGACCCCCGCCGTGTCTGCGGGCTGTGTCCGCCGCCCGATGCCTCTGTGTGCCGGGTCCGTTCCCTGCGAGTGTCGCGTCGCATGGGGGCGGAGACCGGCGGGAAATTCAAAAAGTGAAACATACAGTAAACATACAGTACACTGTAATCTTACCGATTACATTACTGTATGAAATCATTTCATATCCCTTTTGTCCCCAGTGCTTTGTCCAGTGCCCTGCATGCACATTTATATTATATATGCCATTCTTTCTGCCTGGAAACTTGAGAATGTCCATGGCAACCAAAAAGCATCCCTTTACGTCCAAAGTGGTTTCTGATCAGCTAGAAAACAGCGATAGTAAATAAGAATCATTTGCAGAATTGAGTGATACTGATTTTTGGGGAAATTTATCATCAGACACTGAAAGTGACGACAGCAACAATTCTGCAACTGAGCAAATTTCAATGTTTTTGGATTGATTACATTATTGAATACATTTTATTACTATTACGTTATTATTTTTGATAATTATTTTTAGTTATTTATTATATTATTTATGATTTCGTGTTTCAAACTTTTTCATACCCGGGATGTCTACTAGACTCTTGTTTGGACAGATTTAAGTGAGTTATTCCTAAGAATTACAGGCCTACAATATAAAACGCCAAATTTCCATGCAAAATAACGTACTGCTTTCAGCACCAAAAATCTCAAATAATCATACCGCCAGGGAGGTTAAAATGCTCCTAGATGCAAACGCGGCATGCAAAACGTGGCAAAACGGCCGTTTTAGACGCTGGCTTCTAACTGTCAAAAAAAATCGTTCAGGGGAGGTTGATATAGCATCCCGTGTAAATGGAGCCTAAGGGTACTAGTAAGTTCCATGTATTCCTACATTGGAGACAGCACACAACACATGTTTATTCTCTAATTATATGTGCTATACTATATTATTTTTCACTTATTCATGTGAACAGTATGTGATTAGGTCTTTCATTTTATTTATCTTAGGCAAACTTGATAACTTGCCTTATCTATTCCTCTGACTAAATATGTACAATATACAGTAGATGCATGTCTTTGTTAACATTTAGGTTATTTAAAGCGTAACTCCACTTTTGTTGAAAAAAAAAAACATTCCCCTCTGGGTGATTTATGTACATTACAAGGATTATAACAACTTTTGTTGTAGATTCCTACCTTTTGTTGTTCTGAAGAAATCCCTGTTTGTCTGTGCCTCTGTTCTGAGTGGGTCTAATGGAAGTGATTTCATAATTAACTGTCAGGTGTGCAGCTGCAGAGCACTAAAATAAGCCTGCATCCCTTTAACCACTTCAATACCAAGCACTTAAAACACTTCCCGCCAAGATCAATCTTCAGCTTTCAGTGCTGTTGCGCTTTGAATGAGATTTGCGCGGTTGTGCGACGCTGTACCGAAACAAAATTTTTATCGTTTTGTACCCACAATTAGAGCTTTCATTTGGTGGTATTTGATCACCCCTGTGGTTTTTATTTTTTGGGCTACAAATAAAAAAAGACTGAAAATTTTGAAAAAAAAAAACGTTTTTCTTTGTTTCTGTCACAAAACTTTGTATAAGTACATTTACTCCATCACTGACAGGCACTGATGTGGCTACACTGACAGGCACTGATGAAGCAGTACAGATTGGCACTGATGAGGTGGCACTGATAAGATTGCACTGATGATGGGGCACATATATGCAGCACTGATGGGCACTAATAGGCGACACTGATAAGCAACATTGATGGGCACTGATAGGTGGCACTGATGGGCACTCATAGGCGACACTGATAGGTGGCACTGCTGGGCACTGATAGGTGGCACAGGTGGGCACTCATAGGTGGCTCAGGTGAGCACTGGTACATGGCACTGGTGCATATAGCACTGTTAGGGGTGGCACTGGCAGGCATCACATATGGGCACAGTGCCATCCATACAGTGCACTGTATGCCCCTTACCTGGTGGTCTAGTGTGGGCTCCCTGGTGATCCCTGGGCGGCCTCCTGATCTTCTCCCTGGTGGTCCTGGGCGGCCTCCTTATGGTGTCCTTGGGGGGGCTCCCTGGTGGTCCTGGTCAGCTCCCTGGTGGTCAAGTGTGGTGATCCTGAGAGGGGCTGCACTGATAAACGTTCAGTGCAGCCCCCCCCCCATCAGGAGAGCAGCCCATCGGCTCTCCACTGCTCAGGTCTGCAGACCTGAGCAGAGGAAAAGCCAATAAATGGCTCTTCCTGTTTACACTGTGATCAGCCGTGATTGGTCACGGCTGATCCCATGGTAAAAGGCTTCCGATGGAAGCCCTTTACCTTGATTGGTAATGCGGTGGGTCAGACTGACCCACGGCACCACCGATTGCCGCGATGCGCACCCCCGCGGGCGTGCAATCGCGGGTTATCCTGAGGACGTCAATAGACGCTCACAGTCAGGATAACGAAGCCACCGCCTGGCCGTCATATGTCAATAGGCCGGGCGGGAAGTTATTAAAACATGTTCCTATTGAAAGTATCTCTCCAAAAATTATGTTTTTGTTGCAGGGGATGCCTTAAATTTGACTTGTATCTTAGGCAGACATCTGGGAAAACTGGTGAGCCAATCACACAAGCAGGAAATGATGTTTCTGGGGAGTGGTCAGTACACACTGTTTACAGAACAACTCCAGGTAGCCATATTGCAATGCATTCTCAGAAAATTACAGAGCTGCAGATTAAAAAGGAAAGGTCATTTTTAATGACATTCAATTACAATATGATTAGTGTCGCAATTATATGCGCTATATTATTATTTTTTCTTTATTTGCTATTTTTTTTCCACACGAAAGTGGAGTTACCCTTTCAAACTTATTTCACTACTAATAAAAACTCTTATGGATTAAAAAAAACATGGGCTTCAACCTTAGCATACAGAAAGGATTATTTACAGTAAGAGCTGTAAAAATTTGAAAAGTCCTTCACAAGAGCTGGCTATAGGCAACGCTAGCCTGCTTCAAATATGACTGGATGCACAAAATATAACTAGCTGTTAATATTTCTAAGAAATAACTTTGTATAATATTGATTCAAGGAATATATGGTTGCCTCAGATAAAGGATCAGGAAAGAGTTTATTCCCCTGGTAGAATAATTTGGACTGAGCTTTATTTTAGCTTAAGAGTTTTGCCTTCTCCTAGTTCAACTGCAGGTTAAGATTTCTGAATAAATTCTCTTTAATACATTTTTTTTAAAAGAAAGGTGCATAACCTTTCATGCATTTATAAGAGGTTCACAGATAAATAAGGTCAAGCTATTTTCAATTACCAGTGTATCAGTGCATAACATTCCAGGTACATATTATAATTATGTTTGATACACTGATTAATATGTGATATAATATCGCCTGAAGTGTTTTAATACTACAAATAATGTCATACCTGTGTTTTTTAATGCAAAGATTTTTATTTTTGTGTTAGGATTGATAAATTGTGTTAAAACAATTTTAATAGGTTTGGATTAAAAAATAACATTTTATTAGGCATCCGAAAATCCATAATACTTCATACATCTAGCAAGCAGCTGGCAATCAATGCTCATTTTCATGTGTTTGTTACTATATTGAAAAAAAGCCCATTGTTTACAGACCTCAATAACTGAAGCAGAAATGTACATATGAATGAGTCAGAGCAGTGGCTCCTCTCTTCCCCTCCATACCTGCTCTGTTTAGAGGGGTCCATGCGAATTTTCAATAAGAAAGAAAAGAGTACCTGTCTCCTAGATGTCTATGTTGTACCAGCTTGTTTCCTGCCCTTGTCTCTATCAATGAACCATGCTATCCTGATACTCCAATCTGACTGAATACAGTGCCTTGAAAATTTGTATTTTCATATTCATACCCCTTGAAATTTTCCACATTTTGCCATGTTACAACCAATAACGTAAATGTATTTTATTGGGATTTTATGTGATAGATCAACACAAAGGGGCACATAATTGTGAAGTGGAAGGAAAATGATAAATGTTTTTCAAAATGCTTCACAAATAAATATGTGAAAAGTGTGGGGTACATTTGTATTCAGCCTCCCTGAGTCAATACTTTGTAGAACCACCTTTCTCGGCAATTACAGCTGCAAGTCTTTTTGGAGATGTCTCTACCAGCTTTGCACATCTAGAGAGGACATTTTTGCTCATTCTTCTTTGCAAAATAGCTCAAGCTCTGTCAGATTGGATGAAGAGCGTCTGTGAACAGCAATTTTCAAGTCTTGCCAAATATTCTCAATTGGATTTAGGTCTGGACTTTGACTGGGCCATTCTAACACATGAATACGCTTTGGTCTAAACCATTCCATTGTAGCTCTGGCTGTATGTTTAGGGTCATTGCCCTGCTGGAAGTAAACCTCAGCCCCAGTCTCAAGTCTTTTGCAGACTCTAAAAGGTTTCTTCTAAGATTGCCCTGTATTTGGCTCCATCCATCTCCGCATCAACTCTGACCAGCCTCTCTGTCCCTGCTGAAGAAAAGCATTCCCCCAACAAGATGCTGCCACCACCATGTTTCACGGTGGGGATGGTGTGTTCAGGGTGATGTGCAATGTTAGTTTTCTACCACACATAGCATTTTGCTTTTAGGCCAAAAAGTTCAGTTTTGGTCTCATCTGACCAGAGCACCTTCTTTCACATGTTTGCTGTGTCCTCCACATGGCTTCTCACAAACTGCAATTGGGACTTCTAATGACTTTCTTTCAACAATGGCTTTCTTCTTGCCACTCTTCCATGAAGGCCAGATTTGTGGAGTGCACAACTAATAGTTGTCCTGTGGACAGATTCTCCCACCTGAGCAGTGGATTTCTGCAGCTCCTCCAGAGTGACCATGGGCCATTTGGCGGCTTCTCTGATTAATTCCTTTGTCCCTAGTGGTTTGCCGAGTGCCCTGCATGCACTTTTATATTATATATGTCATTCTTTCTACCTGGAAACTTGAGAATGTCCATAGCAACCACTTTACGTCCCTTTACGTCAAAAGCGGATTTTGATCAGGTAGAAAACAGCGATAGTAAATAGGAATCATTTGCAGAATTGAGTGATACTGATTGTTGGGGAAATTTATCATCAGACACTGAAAGTGACGACAGCGACAATTCTGCAAATAGGCAAATTTCAGTGTTTTTGATTTGATTACACTATTGAATATATTTTATTACTATTATGCTATTATTTTTGATAATTATTTATAGTTTATTATAATTTATGATTTTGTGTTTCAAACGTTATCATACCCAGGATGTCTACTAGACTCTTGTTTTAAGTGAGTGATTCCTAATAATTACAGGGCTACAATATAAAACTCCAAATTTCTATGTGAAACAATGTACCGCTTTTAGATGCAAAAATCTGACATAATCATACCGCCAGGGAGGTTTAAAACCATGGCATAGGCCAAATAACAGAAACAAACACAAAGGCATAACTGGCTGAGCAGTGGTGCACATGATCATGTATGTGGTAACCCCATCAACACCCAGACTGGACTATAAATATGTATCTTTTCAGGACCAATTGGTCCTTCTGCTGGGTGACCCAACACGTTTCAAAATCTTAATCTTTATTCTTCCTCAGGGGTGAGGATGTACCACTATCGTTGTACACATATGATTAGAACAGTCATATAATAGTGGTAGTAAACCGCACCAATTTATTTTTTTTAAGCCTGCAAGGTAAAGGCTTAATGTGCTAGTATGCATTGTATACTAGCACATTATGCAGTACTTACCTAAGAACAAAGTCCTCCAGTGCCGTGCTGTCACTGCTGACAGACGCTTCCATCTTCACCTGGTCTTCATTCTGGGTACATGTCCTCCAACCATCTGATTGGTCACACCACGATGATGTCACTACTGTGCATGCGTGTAGGAGTCACAAACCATGGGACAGAGCTCTGAAGGGACGTTATACCAGCTGCATGCAGTGTGAATATCATATCTCCTAAACCGTGCAGGTTTAGGAGATATTCACAGTACGTACAAGTAAGCCTTATTATAGGCTTACCTGTAGGTACAAGTTTACAAAAAGGGTTTACTTCCACTTTAAGAAGATACAAAATTTCTACTCCTTACTCCATAGAGAAGGGTGCCCTCCAGCAAGCTGCATCTCAGGTATAAAAAGACCACACTGGCCCACTCAAGCCAAAGATCCAAATCCTCTGCTTCAGAAACCTGTTTTTCAGCAAATCTCCCACTGTTGGGACATCAAATTCAAATTAAATTCCCAACAGATGTTTTGTCCAAGGTTTTGGTTGGAGAGCTTTAAGGGTATCTTCTCAAGCTCTCCTTTGCTGAACAAGTAGCGCCCCTTTTTAACCAATGACACCACCAAGCTTCTAATTCACTCTCTGGTTATCTCTCGCCTCGACTACTGCAACCCTCTCCTCATTGGATTACCTTTGCATACATTATCCCCCCTTCAGTCAATAATGAATGCTGCTACAAGACTTATCTACCTTGCCAACCGCTCAGTGTCCTCCACCCCTCTCTGCCAATCTCTCCACTGGCTTCCACTCACCCAATGAATAAAATTCAAAGTACTAACAATAATTTACAAAGCCATCCACAACTCTGCCCCCAGCTACATCTCTAACCTAGTCTCAAAATACCAACCAAGCCGCCCTCTTCGGTCCTCCCAAGACTTCCTGTTCTCTAGCTCCCTTGTCACCTCCTCCCATGCTCGCCTCCAGGATTTCTTGAGAGCTTTTCCCATCCTTTGGAACTCCCTACCCCAATCAGTCCGACTGTCTTCTAATCTATCCATCTTTAGATGATCCCTGAAAACCTTTCTCTTTAAAGAAGCCTATCCTGCTTCTGCCTAATACTCTTTCTTTCTACATTAGCTCATCCCCTACAGGTTTTACCTTTTGTATCAATTGACCCTCCCTCTTAGATTGTAAGCTCTAACGAGCAGGGCCCTCTGATTCCTCTTGTACCAAATTGTGATGTAACTGTACTGTCTGCCTTCATTTTTGTAAAGCGCTGCGCAAACTGCTGGCACTATATAAATCCTGTATAATAATAATAATAATACAACACTAAAAATGCAAAAATCCAAATTTGCATTGTTTGTGAGCACAGGGTTAATGAGCTTGTGGGTCTGGCTTTTACTGGAAGTGGCTTGATGAGTTATTTACTGTACTGATGGGAACTCTATTGATTCCTTACAGGCTCTAGGCTTGAGACTTTCAGTACAGGTTTTTTTTTATTGTTGCTGTTACAGGAGGCGAAGATTTTAATAGGAGGAAACAGTAATAATAGACTCACCCATGTCGCATACTTTTAGACTTAAATCATATTAAAATGAATTTGCAAGCTGCATGAGGCCTACTAAATCGTTATTAGTCGACCCAGGAAGAACAAGACAAAATCAACGGAGCGCATTAATGTTATATTTAATGCCTGCGTCGGAAACCGCTAAACCTCTGCTTTCTGCATATGTGGGCAGAGCTTACATTGATTGTTGCTTTTGTAAGAGAACAATAAACCTTCCACGCTAATGTATTAATTATGTATATTTTCTACATTTTGCTGAGAATATAATGTCAGTTATTAGATCTTTATTTGTAAAGTGTCAACATTTTCATTCCAAAGGTACAGATGTTTATGTTGTTGCTCAGACCTTCTTGAAAAGGGGCAGCTCTGGTGGAGAGGGCAGTTATATAGCTGGAACCAGGGCTGGCCCTACCATGGGTCCCAGTGGGTCCATTGGACCCAGGCAGCACTTTGAGAGGGGCGGCAAATTGAACCCTATACTGCCCTAGCCTGTCCATATACTACCCTAGCCTGTCTATATACTACCCTAGCCCATCCATATACTGCCCTAGCCTGTCCATATACTGCCCTAGCCTGTCCATATACTGCCCTAGCTCGCCCCTTGGAATTGAACATAATGGTATGCCATATGATTTTGCATATAGACAAGGTGCTGTTGCATGTAAATCTGACTTCCTGATAAATTTAATTTTAGTTTTAATTAGCATGATTATTATTATTATTATACAGGATTTATATAGTGCCAATAGCTTGTGCAGCACTTTACAAAATGAAGGCAGGCAGTACAGTTACATCACAATTTGGTACAAGAGGAATCAGAGGGCCCTGCTCATTAGAGCTTACAAGCTAAGAGGGAGGGTCAATTGATACAAAAGGTAATAGCTGCGGGTGATGAGCTGATGTAGAAAGTAAGACAGTGTATTAGTTAGAAGCAGGATATATAAAAGAATGGATGTGGGGGCCTTTTGGGGTGTGATTTTGTTTTTTGGGGGTGGGTCAGCATTTTATTCTTGGACTCAGGCAGCACAATGTCTTGGGCCAGCCCTGGATGGAACATAACAATGTCCTCTCTTCTTCATTTGAAGAATTTGTAAACCCAACCGTTCATATTCCTGATATGTGCCTGCTGTACCATGTACGCAAAAGTATCCTGTTCCCTTTGTATTACTTCCTTTGTGTAAAATCCCTGGTGTTCTTGCCAGTCCCTCTGCTTTCCTATTAAAAACTGACTACACTAAGCATGACAGCAAAGCATGGTCAGTTATCTAGTTATGCTGGGAACTCAGCCTGCTGTCCTCCAATGATCAGACTTGTCCTAACACATCCCCGCTGCATAGCTTATCTCTGGGAAGACCAGTGTTCTGCTGTTTCTCCCCCTCACCTCTCTGTGCTGCTGATAACAGAGGTTATGTGAAAACTTATAAAAAAGGGAAAAAAAGGTATTTATAATGCTTTTATATGTATACACAAATGTTTTGCCTTTCGTTTCAATTTTAGGCTAAATAAGTTGTTTTACAAGGTGAGAGTTTACATACACTTTAATTGGGAACATGCAGCCTGGGAATCCATAAAATGTCTAAGACATTGTGTAAAATTCTGGCATGCCTCCGCATGGCAAATGTTGGCGCTTGCCCCAAATTCCTGTACTTTTGAGAAAGTGCTGTGCCTAGCACAAAATATGTTGGTATAGAACCTGTTCCTGCTAGCTATTTTAATGGAGAGGAACATTCATTTGCATCAGTTATTAGATCTCTATATATAAAGTGTCAACATACTCCTTCTAACGGTAAGGATTTTTTATGGTGTTGCTCAGACCTTCTAATCCTGAAGAGTGGCAGCTCTGGTGGAAAGTGGTTAGTGCAGTTTTAAAGATTCTCAGGGGTTGATGACCTGGACATAGGATAAAAATGACAAATGTTGTTGCTTGCCCCAAATTCATGTACTTGTTTGAGAAATGGTTGTGCCTAGCACAAAATATGTTGGAATAGAACCAGTTCCTGCTGGCTATTTTCATGGGGGAAGAACATTAATTTGTATTTGGAAGCACAGCACTCCTATTGCTGTTTGATTGTTTGGTGGAGACAAGCTGAGCCATCAACTGGGAGTGTGGAGCCTGTTCTTGCCTGGTATGTGAAATATTTGTTGAGCAAAAGCACAGAGTGAGAGTGGAGTGTCTATATCAGGGGCCTCAAACTGGCTGTCCTCCAGCTGTTGCAAAACTACAAGTCCCTTCATGCCTCTGCCTGTGGGAGTCATGCTTGTAACTGTCAGCTTTGCAATGCTTCATGGGACTTGTAGTTTCGCAACAGCTGGAGGGCCACTAGTTTGAGAACCCTGGTCTATATGGGCACACTGACCTCAGTGCAGCTGCACTTCCTCCCTGCTGCTGCAGCTGTCATGGCTCCCCTAGTGATTGACAGCAGGCAGTGGATTGGTTCCATAGTCAATAGACAGCTTGCTATTGGATATCGGGCATTGGATCATCAAGCTGGGCATCGGCACCTGAACAGCAGGCTGGGCAGTGGGCACCAGAACAGCAGGCTGGGCAGCGGGCACCGGAACAGCAGGCACTGGAACAGCCGGCTGCGCAGCAAGCACTGGAACAGCAGGCTGGGCAGCAGGCACTGGAACAGCAGACTGGGCAGTGGGCATCAGAACAGCAGGCTGGGCAGTGGGCACCAGAATAGCAGGCTAAGCAGCAGGCACTGGAACAGCTGGCTGGGCAGTGGGCAGAGGCACGTTGGCCATAAGAAACGGGAACACCAGGCAGGGCATGAGGAATGGGACCACCAAGTAGGGCATTAGGAATGGTACCACCAGGCAGGGCATCAGGAATGGGACCACCAGGCAGGGCATCAGGAACGGGACCACCAGGCAGGGTATCAGGAACAGGATCAGCAGGTTGGGCAGTGAATACTGGATCAGCAGGCTGGGCACGGCATCAGGAACCGAAGCAGCAGGCTGGGCATCGGGAACCGGATCATCAGACTGGGCATCAGGAACTGGATCATCAGTCTGGGCATCGGGCATTGGATCATCAAGCTGGGCATCGGCACCGGAACAGCAGGCTGGGCAGTGGGCATGGAACAGCAGGCTGGGCAGCGGGCTCCAGCGAGGTCAATTTGATTAGCTGGCAAAGAGTCCATAGGGCCAAACTGGATGATGGACAGAGGATCAGTATTGTCAGGTGGGATAGCGACAGGCAAGTCAGTAGCAGAAGGTCCAATTTTCATAGGCTGAACCAGCGTGGCAGGTGTGGTGGCAGGTCTGGCTGGAGCAATTGGAACCATGGTGGGTTGAACAGATCAGCTGGTGTGGAAGCAGACTGGAGCAGATTGGCTGGTGTGGAGGCAGACTGGAACAAATTGGCTGGTGTGGAAGCAAACTGGGTTGGGAAAAACTTTTGTTTCTTTTTAGGTTTAGCCACTGAAATTCTGTATGTGGATGCAGGGCTCTAAGTAGTGGATGCAGCTGATGGAGGAGACGAGTGGGAGGACAGTAAAAAGAGGGAGCAGTTGCTGAGGGGGATTTTTGTGGGATTGTTGCAGGCAGCGGAGAAGAGGTGGAACGTTTAAAGGCAGGGTAGGTGCAGTAGGTGGAAACAGGGTATGGACACATAGTTGGTAGCAGGGTATATTGGGCTGCAACTGTGGTTGCTGTGGGTGATGGAGAAAAAGAGCAAACAGCGCACATGTGTAAAATTCACAGATGTCTCACACAGCTGAAGGGTGCGGGCATCCATAGAGCTCATCCCAGCTCCAGAGAAGGTATACATATGCAACCAATGAGGAGAAGCACACCAGAAACACAGCCCAAATGCAAGAAGGTACAATGTGGCTTCAGCCAGGCTCCTCCCAAGCCACTCACCTCTGTCGTGTTTCACCCTGCCCACAGGGCTTCGTCATGGCTATGATGAAGCCCTGTGGGTGAGGTGAAACATGTCACATGGGTGCGGCTTGGGAGGAGCCTGGCTGAAGCCACATACTACCTTCCTGCATTTGGGCTGTGTTTCCATTGTGGTATCCCATTGGTTGCATCTGTAAACACCACGCCACAATCACATGCACAAGTACAAATGCAGTTTAATTTTTGCTGTGGCCGTGGCATATGTACAGTCCTGAATGTGTGGGTGTCTGTGGTCAAGGTGTGATAAAACCATGGCTCAACTGCCTGGATTTACTGAACGCACACAAGAAAAAGCCCTTAATCACCTGGGAGTAAAGTGCTATAGAAATACACATGAGTTAAATGTTAATAAACATTTGCATCTTTTCTTCCTCATCTGCGTGCAGAGCATTTATAATATGGCAGCTGCATATAAATACAGATACACTATATTGTCAAAAGTATTGGGACACCTGCCTTTACACACACATAAACTTTAATGGCATCCCAGTCTTAGTCCGCAGCGTTCAATATTAAGTTGGCCCAATAAAGAGTGGGCCAACTCAATAATGAACCCTACGAACTAAGACTGGGATGCCATTAAAGTGCATGTAAGTGTAAAGGCGGGTGTCCCAATACTTTTGGTAATATAGTGTATATGAGTTAAATGTTAATAAACAGGTGCATCTCTTCTAGCACATTCGCTTACAGAGCATTGATCTACAATCTGGCAGCCGTGTATGAATACAGATATCCGGTAATTACACTACCTGAACTGAAAACTGATTTGATGACTTTTGAAGGAACAAAGAAGCGAGCTAAATGGTGTGTTTTATATATTCGCCCTGAGTTGTCCTTTATGCTTTAAATACAATTTAAAAGTGTCCAAAAAGTCCTGTAGAACTGTGTCAGCGACCCAGGTGGCTCTTATATAAATAGACATAACATAAAAGTGGAGAGAACGTCGTGTGTATTCTCAGGATGTCTGGGGACGCCGCTATCACAAAGGTCTTTGATTTGCTGCCCTTTATCGTGGGAAGGCGGAGGGGATCAGAATGCACAATATCTGACTCTCTGTAATAGATAATGAAATGGAACACAGCAAATCACAGTGTGCCGTCCCTTTTGGAAAATATCTTTCATGGAATGTACACAAGACACACTGAATATTTAGCACAACAATTAGCTGCCATGGGGCCTGTATTACATCAATGCAACATGTAAAGCTTTTTTCATGCCAATAAACTGAAAGCAAAGACAAAGTAAAATGTTGATTTGTGCATAATGATAACATCAGCCCTCCTATAAAGGAAATCAAAGTAATGTAATGTACCGAAATAAAAGCTGGTCAACTGTTTAAAGTGACAATTTTATTTATTTATTTATTGCAGGTACTTGTATAGTGCTGACAATTTATGCTGAGCTTTATATACTGTATATGTTAACATCAGTTCACATTCACATCAGTCCCTGCCCTCAAGGAGCTTACAATCTAAGGTCCCTAACACATTCATACATGCACATACTAGGGCCAGTTTAGACAGGATCCAATTGACCTACCAGCATGTCTTCGGAGTGTGGGAGGAAACAGATGACCCTAGTGCTGCTAGACGGATGTATCACTCTACAAACAAATGACCACTGAACCCACCTATAACTGGCCTTTGCAGCAAGGGGAACATGAAAGAGCAATGCATGTAAATCAAAACCAAAGAAAATCCCCTAGCTCAACTCACTAGTCAGCCTGCAACCAACCAAGTTGTCTAAAAGTTTGCATTCAAATAAGGGTTTATGCACACATTTGCAAACACATGTGTAAGCTGCAGAGCCACTTCACAGCACCCCAGTATTATCTGCAGTCCTAAGGTTATACGTTTGTGAGAGCCTCCATAGTAGAAGCACATGCATTCTAATGGATAGTCAGAGGACAGGTGAGCCTGGAAGGAGTCCACCCCTCCTTAAAGGCACAGGGGCACACTGGAAAACCCAGACCTTACGTGTCACTGTGTTGCCCAATAAACTCTGGTATACGAAAAAAGTCGATTCATATATGTATTATTATTATTATTAGTTCTCTTCTATTGCTTTCAGTCTCCTCCAAATCCCCAAATTCCATTTTTTTTGTTGCTGCTGACTTCCTGCTAGAGCTAGAGGGGGGCTATGTTCTTACTCCATGATCTCACCATATTTAGGAATGTAGCCATCCTTTATTTCTCACTCCCGAAATGTACTAGGGACTATGGCCCTGGTGCCCAATGATCTCTAGCAGTTATGTGTGTCTCCAGTCTATTACTGCCTCTTGATGCATGTCCCCAGTCTCTGACCATCTCTTTTATCATGTCTGCAATCTCTGACCATCTCTTTTATCATGTCTGCAGTCTCTGACTATCCCTTGCGTGATGTATGCAGTCCCTGACCATCTCCTGTATCACATCCAGAGACTCTGAACCCCTTATGCCATGGTCTTTAACTGTATTGTGTGGCATGTCTGTAGACTCTGACACTGCATGTCAGAAAGGGGGCCATACTTGAGGCCCCCCATATCAATATAGTTGATCGCCACTGGACTATAGACTATGAGATTTTTGTAGTGTGCATGAGCAGTGCACATGACTGCAACTAACATGCACTGCTCATTCCAAACAAACATACGTGAGGGGGGAAGGTCACGAAGGATGTTACAAAGAGGCAGAATAACACAGTAAGAAACGATTTCATGAAAAATAGAATACAGAGCCTTTAAGTAGAAGATGTGTATGGATTATTTTTGGACAATAAGGATCTCATATAATGTGACTTTATTCTTTCAGGAGATCTGCATATGTGGAGATGGAAAGTGGGTTAGGCTAGGTCCAGGTAAGACGGAAGAGAGATAAGTGCACTTATGTAAGCACATTTATCCTTTAGCATCTTTAAGTGCATTTATCCTTTAAATTCCCCTTGCACATGATTGGGTATTCAACATGAACACTAGCCTTTAGTTTTCTAGGTGAACATCCTGAACTTTTAGGTTCAGTTCAAGCCGTCTCTAAGACCTGTCTTAACTGATGCTACACAAGTCTGCCCAACATTAGAAAATATTCCTGCACTACTTTGGTCCAACTTTGACATGACTTTAATGCCACAGAGTGTAAAAAGTCACATGAAATTCCTATCAAAGTCGGCTTTCAAAGTTCCACTGAAAGTCACGCGGCTTTGGAGTCAGCCTAGTGTGAACCGAGCCTTAATCCTATAATAATTCAAGCCCAATGCAAGTTCAAAAAGAGTTGTAATGTGGGGTGATAAAGGGGTTGGGGGCAATGCTCTCACTTATTTATATACACCTGTAAATTTGAGGTTGAGCTATTGAGCTCTATAAACAAGGTAAGGAGAAACTGAAACACATGTGAAACAGAGCCTAAAGCTCCAACTGCTGCCTAGATATGAGAATAAATAAAAATTCAAATGTACGGTTTCATATTTATTTCATACTGAAAAAATATATTTTAAATATTTATTTTTGGGTTGTTATTATTATAAATAAAGAAGGCTCGTGTCCTGTTCTAGATGCCGCAAGAAGTCAAGGTTTTGGTTAGTCACAGGCTCTCATTGCAGAGTCCTCTACTTTCAGGAGCCTCCAGATTTAGTTAACTCTAATGGTTTTTATGCTGTTAATAATCAGTGTTTAGACAGCTTCATTTTCTCTCATTGACATTCACTGTTTTGCAGTCTTTTCATTGACTTATTGCTGCAATAAATTCTAACGAGATCTAAGGGAAAAACACAAAGGCTCGATGTTTTAAAGAGCATTTGATTTTCCTTTTCTTAATTTCCATAAATATGCTGATGTTTCATATTTATAAGGAAGGAAAAAAAAGCAGTAGGATGAGTTGGAGGTAAACACAGACTGTGCGCAATTTTTCTTCAGTATGATAATGGAGGATCTGGAGGAGCAGTCAGTATTCAATGCATACACAAGCCTCACTGGCACTTAAAGAGGAATCTCATCCTCTTTTTTTAACTATCCCTCCTTACTTTTTTATGCAGGGTTATCATCAGACAACATGCTCACCTACCCAGGAAATCCAGCATTGGCTTGCTGTGATCCTCCAACAATACAAGCCAGGTCCTAGACTGCCATCTTCCCTTCTTAAGTCACTGGGAGCCGGCTGTCTCTTTCGGGTTCTTGCAGTTGCCTGATGTGCATATGATAGAAATGGACTCATAGAAGTGATGAAAGTTTAGTGTTGGTGGACCTCGTTCTGGTCCTAGATTGTTGCCTCTGTGATAACAAAAGTTCATCTCACATAACCACTTGTTGTCTGGGGCTGTTTTTAAAATTTTCACGCACGTTAAAAATCAGAATTTTATGCTAAAAAATTATTTTGAACCCCCAAACATTATATATTTTCTGACGTAGAGGCCCTGGAGAATAAAATTATGGGAGTTGTGATTTTTTTTTATGTCATGCGGTATTTGCACAGTGATCTCCAATAGCTTCCAGGTCCCATGCCAAGTGGCTGCCCTGCTGCATTCTGAATATAAGAGGTTGGCTGCTCGGCCTGGACACCATTCAGAGAAGGCGTTGCATTTTCTCAATGAATGCAAAGTATTCTTTGATAGATTGAGGCGCTGAGGCAGTGAGGTCACCCTCTCCACCTTGAATGTGAGCATTCTCTGAATGGGCCCATGCCAAGCAGCCAACCTCCTTTATTCAGAGTGCAGCAGGGCAGCTACTTGGCACAGGACCCTGAAGCAAGCGGAGATCACAGGAGCAGTGGTGTCTACTACATGCCAAGTGGGAGTAAACAATGCCCAATCTTTAGTATTAGGGGGAGAAATAGTTGGTGTCAGTGGGAGGAATAGTACCCCATTTTTTTCAGTGGAGGGAATTATGCCCCATTGTTGGAGTCAGTGGCAGGAATACTGCCTCAAGGGCCAGTTAAAGGCAAGCAAAGGGCCGCGCCCGGCCCCAGAGCCCACAAGTATGGTATATGCATAGTTACATTGATCCAAGCTGGATGGACCAGTGTCCCTATTCAACCTTAGCAACTGTAAAAAATATCCATACCTGAATAATGGATAAAAAGCAATAAAAGCATACAAAATTGTTAATGCTCTTGATAAAAGAATACTAGGGACTTAAAGCAGGGCTCCACCTAAACGGGGAAGCTCCTCTTGTTTGCTCCCCCCCCCCTCCACTGGCACCTTTCGGGGGGGAGCAGACACCTGTCAAAACCAGGTACCAGCTCCCACTTCCGGGTAAGATTGGCGCAATTGTGCGGCTATCTATGCAATTTCTGGTAAAAAAAGATTGTTTTTTTTCATAATTGTAGGCCTTTTTTGTTTATAGCAAAAAAAATAAAAACCGCAGAGGTGATCAAATATCACCAAAAGAAAGCTCTATTTGTGGGGAAAAAAAAGCACAGCAATTTTGTTTTGGTACAGCATTGCACCCCCGTGCAATTGTCAGTTAATGTACCGCAGTGCCGTATCGCAAAAAATGGCCTGGTCATTAAGGGGGTAAATCTTTCCAGCAGCTAATGTATTTGTAGCTGCTGACTTTTAATATTTTTTCCCCCCAGGCTGGAACTCCTCTTTAACCCCTTCAGCCCTAGAAGGATTTACCCCCTTCCTCACCAGAGCACTTTTTGTAATTCGGCACTGGGTCGCTTTAACTGACAGTTGCACGGTCTTGCAACATTGTTACCCACAAATAGAGCTTTCTTTTGATGGTATTTGATCACCTCTGCGGTTTTTATTTTTTGTGCTATAAACAAAGAGCGTCAATTTTGAAAATAAAACTATATTTTTTACTTTTTGCTAAAATACATATTCAAAAAAAATAAAAAAATAAAAAAGCTAATTTATTCATCAGTTTAGGCCAACATGTATTCTTCTACATATTTTTGGTAAATAAAATCGCAAAAAACGTTTATTGATTGGTTTGTGCAAAAGTTATCATGTCTACAAACTATGAGAATTGATTTATGGCGTTTTTATTATTTTTTTTTTACTGGTAATGGCGGCAATCTGCACGAGAGTGCGCCACCTGCGGCTGCGCAAGTCGCCGTTCATATACAGCGATTTGCGCAGCAGAGCCACCTTGCAGCAGTAAATCTACGCGACGCGCTCGGCAAGTGGTTAAAGTGGAATTTTAGTCAGAAAATAAGTCCTGCTAGATCACTTCAGACTGGCCCCTTTTGCCGGTATAGCTATGTAAAACTTTAAAAATAAGTGCCTGTATGGTTTAAAATCCACTAAAACATTGCCTCACCCTGCTCTGCACATGCTAAGTTGCTCTCCATTTTTGGCATTGTGTTGAAAATCAGAGCCACAAGGGGCCAATCTGCTCACAGCCTAAAGATTTCCTGATGCTCAGGGGCTCTGGGCTTCTGCAAAACGGCAGCCTCCGGGAAGAAGAAACATGAGCAAAGTTGGAGGAAATTTACAGCACACACTAATTTTGGTAGCATTATTATTAATGTGGAATGTATGTTCCTTGCTAAAGAACATTATTTTTAATCACATCTGGGTAATGTTCTGCTTTAACAGCTTATGCTTAAATTATACTGTATGCTCCATATCTGTTTAACTATATAACTGTACCATAACTGCTCTTGTACTGTATACCTGTACTTGTGTCTGTAACACTGGTATGCTCTATATTTTTATTTCTATTGTTTTTGCTTGACTTTGTTACAGCCCGGTTGTTCAGGACCTACTTGTACTGTAAAATACACAATTTCAACTCTATAAAAACTATCTGATGTAAAAAACAAAAAAAAATCCATAACTGGAATTCATATTTAAGTTGCTTACAGTGTGCTCTGGAAATCATTAGCAGTTCATTGATGGATTTAACGTACACCCTGGGCTTTTCTGTAGGCAAAATAATAGCCTCCCCTTGCCCCTAAATATTTCAGTAAATAGCATGCTATATGGTGCATCACCGACAACATATTCTGCAGTAGACACAGCTGTGTGAGTCTATAACGTATGGATGGTGGGATTCTGAAATTGCATCTTGGAGTAAAAAAAAAAAACATATTTTATTACACTTCGCCGTCTCCTCAAGGTGAAAGCAACTATTGAAGTTTTAGACAGACATAAATCTCAGCACCCTGGGCGCCACAAGTTCAGGGATTACTGTCAAAACCAAAGTGACTATTTACAATGAACGTCGCGCTTATCAACATCTGCAAAAGAAATACTCGGGGAATTTTTCTCTTTTTATGGGACTGTTTATGGCGGGTTAAAGCATTTACATGCCTAGAGAGGATTGAAGAAGAAGACGCTTTTTACTGTGAACTTATATAGAAAGATATTTATTTACGTCTGAACGTTGCAGGAATCCAGACAGGCGGATAAAGAGGATCCTGTTTTTTTTTTTTCCAAATTGTATTTTCAATCTGTTCGCGGTCTCCTCTGTGGATTACAAATTGATGCTTTACCAATCTCTGACTGCCATTTTCATGCCTCTCTGTGGCCAGAGCAGTGCTGTTTAGTTTTTCAGTCTATTTAAACCCAAGAACAAAAAATGTGATATATAGCAGCTTACTGGTCGTTAAATGTGGTGGCTGCATTCGTTTGTTTTTCTTTCCTTTAATTTCACCTAGTAATCCTGCCAGTGGTGACATACGTCCTGTCCTAGAGTGACAACGTTCAATCACTGCATTGTATCTATGGAGAAGCAGTCTTGTCACCTTAGGGCAGGAAGTGTGTTAGGATTACAGACCTCCTCTCCTCGTTCCCAAAATATAGAAGGGAGATATTTAAAAAAAAAAAGATCTTAGGGGAGCTTCAGGGAGGAGATGGGTGGTGGCTGAAGTTTCATTTTAATAAAATCAGTGACCTTGCCTAATGGAAATCAGTACTTTTACAAAACAACTGCTGACAATACATGCTGATACTGAGGTGGAATCATGTCTCCAGGGAACACTTACATGCCAAGGAATTCTGCATCGGCTGTGTGGTCATTGGGGGTTCTGTAAGCTCCCACTTCAGCCACCTCGCATGGACCAACATTCCTCGCAAGGAAGGTGGTCTTGGACCCATGAACATTCTTCTTGTGTCTGATCTAAAACACAACATTTTCTGGGATTATGGCATTCTGAAGGAGGAAGATGGTGTTGCCTACAGGGGTATGTTCATCATTGAGAGCAAAGAAATCCTCCACCAAATCACTATAAATGACTTGCTAGTTGGCCACTCTGTAGATGAGGTTCTCCATTTGGTTTCGCTGACACGCATGGAGAGGTTTGTCCTGCAGGATGGAGACCTGGAAGCAGCACCCTCAAACCCAATGTGAAGGACAGTAATGAATACTTCTCTGCAAACAACTGAGCCAGCTCCACTCCATAAGATGTGACTGTCCCCTGTGACAATGGGACCCCGATCTGTACTGATTTTGTTGTACACTGTACATGCTGACACGTCATCTCTCCATCTTTTGGAGGCGAAAGCACTTAGTTTTTCCATCTTAAATAAAATATTGTGAGAAAAAAATGCTGCAGGTAGTCCAGGCACTTCATACCTAGAGCAGCCACCAAAATCCTGTCGGTACAGCCAAACTCCAGCAAAGTTTAGGCATGATTTTCTAGTGTTGAAGCTTGCCTGCCACTTTCTGCCTCTTGTAAATACCTACTGGACAGATAAGACCACCCCATCATGTTGGTGAGTCAGTAGTAATGTGTCGAGGTGTCTGCACTTTATACCTGTAACAGTTATTTTAATTTTTTAATTGACAGAATTTCCTGAAAATAGCACACAAAAAAACCACACTGTGAAAAAAGTCAAGGCCACAACTTTTTTAAGGTAGCGTTAAAGTGGACCTTCACCCCCAAAATCATCTAAGGTTCTCTGCATGGACACTACTCAGCGCAATATGAATCTACAAGTTCTTTTTGGCTCTTTATTTATTTTTTTTACACTTTAAGCCTGGCCCCACACACCCAATGCCGTTGTCACCTAGGTGAGAATGAGGTGCCCTTTGCAGTCTCAGACTCTAGGGATTCCACTCTTCACTTATCCCAGAAGGCTGCAGGAGTAGGAAATAACAGCATGGTCATCATCGAAGGCTGGCTGCCTGAACCCAGAAGAGGCAGATGACTTCCAAGGACCCACGCACCTCCACCTAATCAGTGGATCAAAGCAGGAAGATGCTGGGTTTGCTGGGCAAGTGAGTATCTGAATCCAGGACAATGCTGCAAGTCAGGTAAGTGGAGTTAAAAAAAATTAAAAATTAGAAGAGCGACCGAAGTTTCTCATCCATCCAATTTGATAATAAAAAATGATCAATTCTTAGCCCTGCCTTATCCCCTTAACATAGCCCCCCAGCAGCCCTTTAAGAGTGCTTTAATGCCCCGAAGGTGGCATGACTTCTGTGTCATGTGACCACTGTCACTGGCTCTCACAGAAGTCAAGTGATTGGAAGCCCATCCCATGGGCTCCCCATTAGAAGTCTTGATTAAGGTTAGGTTTGCACATGTGCAGGTGGTTGTGGGTGCGGGATAGTGGGTAAATTACACCTGTTTCCACACCCGCAACCACCTGCAGCCAAAATATGCTGTTTCTTTGCAGACACACAGGGCTGCCATTCATTCCTAATAACATCCCCATGCATCTGAAATCACAGCCCATTTTCGGTTGTGGACAACCAGGTAGTGCAAAAGCATTGTGTGATTTCCCTCCAGCTGCACTTTAAAAATGGTGCAGGAACTGTTCTCATGCATGAGACGCAGGCACAACAGCCCATTAAAATGAATGGGCTGCAGTGCCCATGCAAACGTGGCTCGCAGAGCGGCACAGATGTGAACCAAGCCTAAGAGCTGTTAGAGACCTTGTGCTGGGAATGTGCTCTCAGCACACAACCTTATGCCGTGGACGTGTATGTGTGGAAGCTGGGCATCACAGCCCACTTTTTCTGCTGCCACATTATTGCATTACGCAGTCGGCAAAAGAGAACCATTCACTGACAATTATTTGTATTAAGCCAAGTCTTCTCTCTAAAATTTAAAACAGATTTTCAGGTACTGGGTGCTGAAGGAAGAGGTTTTGGGGTTTACAGGGAAATATAGTGATGGGCCACATTGGTGTGATGATTCTCTCTTATTATCTAAACAGAGGTATCTAAATCAGAAGACCACCTGAACAGAATTAAGGAACCTTTGAAAGGTAAAACAGTTCACATGTATGTATGGCTGGGGTCCCACAGCCTCTTGCAGTTTCTGTACAACAGAGCTCAGGGTGGGTGAGGAAGATGCAGCACATGGAGCAAATCAGTTCATCTGCTGACAAACAGCACAAGGAAATGTGAAACACTGCTTCCCCAGCCACAGGCTGGGGATGGGGCCATAATGGCCTATGCTCAGAGAAAGAGGGATGATGCTGGCCATCATTCAACCTGGAAGACCGGTGGACATCTAGTGGTAGAAAAGAAGTTCTGCAGGGGATAGCTTTGGATTAATAGTGAACACTGGAACAAGAGCTTCCTGTTTTGTTTTAATGGGCTATCAATCTATTTTATTTTATTTTTGGCTGGAGCTCAGCTTTAGATCCCTTATTTTTATTGAGTTTCTGTGTCAGTGGTTAATTATCTTAATACCATAGTTCTCCAGGGAGAAAACACAATCCATAAACACAGATACAGTAGAAATTATATTACATTGGATGCTACATGTATCCAATTTAGAAAGTGTCAGATTATATACATTAATACATTTATGGCAACAATAGATACATGATCACTTCAGTCGCAGATATTACAAAATGGTGTAGAAATTCATTCTATACCTATTTCAACATTTCTTTGTTTGTTGCTGTAGTTTAAACCTAAGCGACAATTAACACCATTGTAAAATATCTGGGTAGATAAAAATACTTTGAAACCCTTTATGCATATATACACCCAGATTCCAGACCCAAGTCCAAAGGAACAGTCAAAAGTCCGTTCCAAGAGCAGGTTGCAGAAATTACCATTTAAAAAGAACTAGAGCTGTGGGCTATTGATTGATACCTCATCCAGATTAGACTTTAAAGAATTGGGGAGAACATAGAATGGACTTTACCGGTATCAGAAAGGACAGCAACATTCACATATAACATATAAAACCTTGTATTTTATTGTTACAAAAGGTTAAAACAGTCATTGGTACTAATAGAAAACATATGAAAGCAATAAGCTCAATAGCGGATGGATGTAATAGACCAAAATAGTAAATCTCTTTGTAGATATGTCAAAATGTTGACGCATTTCGCAACTTCGCTTCTTGAGGACCTGTACAGCTTGACACAATATAGATGGCCTATATGCATCTAACACCCAAATAAGAGGAAGCAGTGCAACATTTTTTTCGAGACTGCAACTTGTCATGCAATACAGATTGCTTGGAGTGGTATCTCATATCCTAATGCACTTAATAAGTCCCATATGAAGGTGCAGCCCTCAAGAAAATGGAACCATCACTTAATCCTATGCAGTGTAGTACAATCTGAGTCACCTTTTTAGATGGCTAACTAGGCAGCGTATAATCTTCAGATATAACGCTTCTCAATAGTATAGTTCTATGTCACAATGTCACCCCCTTGGACTTTTATCTTTGGGGTCATCTGAAGGCAATTGTCTATGCTGTGAAGATACGAGATGTGCAGCACCTGAAACTACGGATACTGGAAGCCTGTGCTAGCATTTCTCCTGCGGTGTTGCTATCAGTGTGTGAAGAGTGGGAGAAGAGGGTTGCATTGACAATCCAACACAATGGGCAGCACATTGAACACATTTTATAAGTGTGTTCATAGCGCAACACAATGGGGAAAAATTCTAGAGCACAGCAAGAGATCTTGCAAAATATCAAAACGAGTTCAAACTAAAGCAAGGCACATAGGGAACACATCCCTACCATGTAAAAAAAAAAGCAATTAACCAAAAAAACTAAAAACAGATAAGCCTTTTTGTCAATATCAGCCAAAAAAAAAAAAAAGAAAATGAAAAAACAAAACAATATCACTAAAAGTGAAACTTCACACTCTTAATCTACAGTGACTATTATGAATCATTATGTTGTTAGCATTAGTAAATCATATTTACTTGTTTTAAACTTTTTTCACATTTCTTTAGTCTCATCCCGGTTTCTATCCCTAGGCAAATGATGTCATACATCGCATGAATCTTGAGGAGGGGTTTTCTCAGCTAAGCACACCCCTCGGTCTGCATGCCTGAACTTAGGGCAGATGGATTCCAGGAAGTAAATACTACATGAATCATCTGCCCTTAATCAAGATGGCCACAACCAGAATTGCTAGGAGAGTGTTTTTCAAAGTGATTTCTCAGCAAAATAAAGCATGGAGACATGGATGGATGGAGGAGTTTGCTTTGAATACTAAAAATGTTTGGTTTGTGGTGCTCAAATGCAGTGGAGTTCCACTATAGGTGTAAAACAAAGATTTGATACAAATATTTAAAAAAATAACAGTTAAAGTTCACCTTTAAAAATAAATACTTTAGGCCATCCATGAATATGGATGGATGGATGGATGAGTTTGCTATGAATATTAAAAATGAATTAAATAGTGCTTTTGGTTTGCCGTGCTCAGGTACAGTGTAGTTCGCTTTACATATTAAAGGGATTTCATCTCCAAATACCGAAAGGTTTCTTCACAGTAAGAGCTGTGAAAATGTGGAATAGACTCTCTCCGGAGGTCCTTCTGGCCAGTTCAGTAAATTGTTTTAAAAAAGGCCTGTATTCTTTCCTAAATGGACATAATATAACTGGATACAAATATTTATAGGTAAAGTTGATCCAGGGAATTTCCGATCGCCTCGGGGGATCAGGAAGGAATTGTTTCCCCTGCTGGAGCAAAGTGGATCATGCTTTGCTGGGATTTCTTTGCCTTCCTCTGGATCATCTGTGGGTATAGGATTGTGTATAAAAGATTGTATGACTTTTTTTTTTTTTTTTTTAGGATTTTTTTCCCTTTTATTGGTTGAATTAGATGGTCTTTTTTTCACTCAGACTAACGTGTAAATATAGATACCTATTAGATAAAGCAAAATAAGATTCTATCATGCTTCTAGAGTAAGTTACAAAATGACAATTGACACCTGCTGAATGGTTGATACAAGAAACAATAGAAAAATATAATATTATATTAAATATATAAAATAGTCAGAGGCATATAGGTCCGGAGGATAAAAAAAAACTGGTCAAAAGAGAGTAGTTATCAACAAGTTATAATCTGAATGGTCTACGGTTGTTAGTGGTGTTCCCTGTAACTTAGCTTTGGAACTGGTATTTTTCTAGGGGAGAAGAGGCAGTGGAGACCAATTTTACAACCCAGAGGTGCCTGTAGGAACAGAGGATCAGGTAAGTCCAGCTTTAAAAATACAATTTCTGGAGTTACAAATGACACGAATCTATGAAGTGCAATAAAGTCCAAATAAGAGATGTCTCTGACTATAAAGCTGACCTGGATGCTATGTGATTGAACATGGAAAAGTAAATGTTCATAAATGTAAAGATTTGCAGCTAAAACACGCATACATCATATGAATTGGGGGGGGGGGGTGTAAATCAGGGTGAGGCAGGGATGAATAAGGATCCATACCCCTGTTAAAAATAACTACAATTGCAGCTCAGGATACAAAACATAATCAGTAAATTGCATAAAGTGATAAATAAGCTAATAAAGAATGCGGCAAACATAAAGTAATTGGCATTGGGGAAGATCATTTTTTAACACCCACCTGCTGTATAGGACAAAATTATTTTCAATAATAAGCTTAAAATGAAATTATTAATAAAAAAATACAGATAGTAAAAATTAGTGGTCAGCGTAGATGTAATCCCCTAAATCGGTGGTCAGTGGAAAATTGCCCTCTTGCATCGGTGGTAAGGGTAGGTGGGAGATCAGTTCTCCATTGCTCACTTTTGAAGTAACCCTTAGGAACTTCACCAGGAACCCTAGGGGATTCCACAAAAATATAATTGTCCTTTAGGATCAGGAGCAAATTTTTGGACCATACTTTATACGTGTGTTTTTTTTGCCTTTCTTTGGATCAACTGTGGGGTGAAGGTTCTGAGGGTGCGAGATTTTTCATTTTTTTCTTTTCAATCCAACTTTGTAGCCATTAAAAAAAAAAAAAGAGGGGCACAGAAGCTGTGATGCCTGCAACTTAATAGCAGGTACTGTATATATTAAGAAAGAATAATAAACTAAACTAGCATCTAAGGGTAAATTAATGATAGAGAAATATGTTCTCATTCAGATTGAACCGCAGGTTGCAAAGCTGCAATCTATTGGGAAAAGGTTAAGCACTCCTGAACTAACGCTTTAATGGTGAATTAATCAGAAATATCTTATTAATTTATGGCTAGCTCTTTGCCGGCTGTTCCCCCTCTGAGCATCATACAGTAAATGTTCTTGCCTACGTCTAGTTTATATAAAGGTTAGGAGGCCATTGTAACCAAGCAAAGACAGGAGTACATGGAACACTGTGTACCGTCAGTGTAAATGACTCCGGGGACAGTTCTTCTTTGTGTTGCGGTGTCATGGCCCTGGAGAGGATCCGCTTCTTAAACAACATGGAGCCATTTAAATCCAGGCTGGTTGAAGATAAGGGCACACGCTCTGCACATTAATGCTCTGCTTGTGTATGAAAATTGAATTCAGTTCTAAAAGGTGTCTTCTAGTTGAATTCTTACAGCTTCTTAGTCACTGTGATTTCCATAGCATTGCAGCCCCATCACCTGCTACGTTATCTAAAATGGCCCTTGCAATCAACAGTAGACATCATCAGATTGTAGAGCTCTACTTTACAAGCAACCAAGAAACCCAAATCCCAAAGACCTTTAATATGCAAATCTTGATGCTTCCTAGTTGGCGCAGCTGTTTCCAACCCTGAGGCTTCCTTCCAAAAGACTGTTCATTGTAGCATCTGTAACAGAAGACACTTTACACCTTTCCCAACGTCCATTTGTAGATTTGTCACTCAATTGCACAGAGGCTAAGAGGTTAGCAATTCCACCGAGCAGCATTAGGGTCGTCAGTTTGTATCCCAACCATGACACTACCTGCCTGGAGTTTGCATGTTCTCCCTGCGCCTGCGTGGGTTTCCTCAGGGTACTCCTGTTTCTTCACACACTCCAAAGACATGATGGTAGTGTAATTGGCACCTTTCTAAGTTGGCCCTAGTATATGAATGCAAATTAGGGACCTTAGACTGTAAGCTCCTTGAGGGCAGAGAACTGTTGTAAATGCACAATATATAGAGTATGTAAAAGGCTGCTTAAATTGATGGCACTATACAAGTACCCTTAATAACAATAATAATTGCAGCAAAGCCACCTGGAGAATATTCACATCCAGACAACTCAAGGTGTGTCAGATGCCTTTGCTCCCTGACATGCACTATGGTTCCTCCTATCAGTCCCCATGTTATATGACCCAAGGGCTGACAGGAGGAACCACATAGTGCGCCAGGGGGTGCAAGCATCCAACATGCCCATGTGTCTGATCTGAAGGTTCTTCATGCAGCTTAGCTCAGCAACGGAGTGAAAATTGTACAAAGGAAAAGATAAGTATAAAGTGTCCTTGGTTTTTATTCCAATAAACAAATTCAGGTAAAAACAGCATGGAGTTCCATTTAATCTAAATCAATGGTGACTTTGCCATTTAGGTGAAATAATAGTACCTTGTTTTGTTAAAGTGGATCTGAACTAAAAGCCGTCTCCACCAGGAGAAGACAGTAAGGCTTGGTTCACACATAGGCGACTTGCGATGCGACTTGTGTCGCCCCAAGTTGCTTGACATCCAAAATCCCATTGAAATGAATGGGAGCAGACTTAATATACACTACTGAAGTCACTCCGACTTCAAGGTGACTTCAGAAAAGGTTCCTGTACTACTTTAAGGCAACTTCTATCCGACTTGGACCCCCCATCTATATAGATGCGACTTTACAGTTAAAAGAAAATAATTTTTGAAGGAAACCCACTCCCTCTCTTCTCTGATTGGCCACAGGCAAAGTCGCCTGGCATGGAGTTGCGTTGTATGTCGCCCGAAGTCTTGCTGAAGTCGCCTTTAAAATCACCTAGCAAAGTTGCGCCGAAGTCGGATCGCCTATGTGTGAACCAAGCCTAATTATTGCTAGTGGTTATAGCAGCTGCTATACCCAAGTTGATTGATCAGTCAACTTGGAACATACAGCCTGCCCACCCACGGTTCAAATCTCAGCTGGTTCCTGCTGAACCGGCTGAGATTCGAATCATCTATGGCTGGCCTAAGGCACTGCTGCCTCTGACTGCTAGTATCGGGATATTTGGAAAAATATTTGGTGATGTCATTACTATACTGCTCACTGTTCTCCTTGACAAAGTGATCAGAGCTTGGTTGGGGCCTCACTGAGAACAATTAAAGCCTTCAGCCCACATATGAAAACTGCTACCATCAGACCACTGGTTTAAGGCAAAACTAAAGTAAAACATGCCAAGAAAAAAAATAGTCCATTAAAAGAAAGTAACATTTGCTGCAATATTAGGCTTCAATCCAGTTATTGCTATTGCATTTTTTTTGCTACAATTAGATGGTCTCAGTCTTATGACCAGCTTTATTCATCCATTTCCTCTAAGCCCAGGTCACCCCACCCTGTAACAATACAGTGATAGGAGAAACAGCCCAGTAGCTCATCTCTCTGTTGCTCTGCTTTCTCCTCCTATCAGCATGCTTCTTGTCAGCACATGAACTGATTGTCCTTGTACTGTTCTTCCTCCCACACTCCAGCCCTGCTTACACTACTCACATTTAAAAAAAAATGTACATTTATTGATATATTGATGATTACAAAGCTGTATTCATTTGTGTCTTTAATATCTGCCTAGAATTCAACTTTAATGCTGTAATTTGATTAGAGTATTGACAAAACAATAAAATAAATTAATTAAAACCTAGCATGAATAATAATGTTTATTATTTTATTTATTTTTTTACATTTTTATGTATTTGTAGTCTTATAGTACAAAAAATATGACATGATTTTTATTAAAGCAAAATTAAGGTTTCATATGTTTTTACTAAATATATAAAAAATATTCAGGTATGAAAATTCGTCATAGAATTATTGATAAAGCAGAACTCCGGGATTTTCAAAAAATCCCCCATTAGTACACCCCCTACACTGAACACTAAACAGTTATTAGATTTGTGAAATTCCTTACCATTGAAGAGATATGTCCGATCTAATTTACAGGAAGTTGGCTCTTTCATTTAAATGATGCACCATGTACTTAGCTAGGAATGTGCTGTTAGAGAGAAGAGGATATGATGCAATCACTCTTCTGTTTAGACTTCATTTCCCATCAGGCATTGCACATTTCAGTGAATGTGGGAGGTGTACTAGGCCTGTACATGTAAATGTGAACAATCCCACTTCAACATGAATCACACCCCTCATTCTGCAGCCAGGCCCACTAACCAGTGACACACAGCATGTCTTCTCTCTCCTCCAGCCACAAGAAGATAAACATATTGCCCTTACTTTTTTAATCATTACTGATCTGTACACACATCCCATAACAATATATTATACACACTGTACTCTGATGTAACTGAGATCTTTTTAGCAGCAATCAGTGCTGGTATGGTGTATTTTACATCAGCATGGGGGGCAAGTAAATGTCAGCATGAGAAAATACAAAAAAGTGCAGTGCTAACTTATTAATCAATACAACAATTATGGTGGAACCCTCTAATGTATGGAAATCTTCAATATTACCAAAATACTGGCCTCTGTGATATGTAATATCACATATAATAAACATCACACTGAAATAAGACATAAAAATAAAACTTTGCAGGGATGGTGGAAACCCCTCTTACATATATTTGGTGTTTACTGCAGCCTCATCAGTGCCCACAAGTGCAGTTTATCAGTGCCCATAAGTGCGTTCTCATCAGTGCGGCTGATCTGTGCCCATCAGTGCGGTCATACCAGTGCCCACCAATGCCACTTATCAGTGCGGTCATACCACTGCCCACCAATGCCGCTTATCAGTTCGGTCATACCAGTGCTGCTTATCAGTGCCCACTAGTGCCTCTTATCAGTGCCCAGTACCGCTTATCAGTGCCCAGTGCTGCTTATCAGTGCCCAGTGCTGCTTATCAGTGCCCCCCAGTGCTTCTTATCAGTGCCCACCAGTGCTGTGTATCATTGCCCATTGCGGCTTATCAGTGCCGGTAATCAGTGCCCATTGCTGATTATCAGTATCCATCAGTGCGGGCATACCAGTGCCGCTTAACAGTGCCCATCAGTATGGTCTTACCAGTGCCGCTTATCAGAGCCCAGTGCCGCTTATCAGAGCACAGTGCCACTTATTGCCCATTGCCACTTATCAGTGCCCAGTGCCGCTCATCACTGCCCACCAGTGCCGCTTATCAGTGCCCATCAGTGCTGCTCATCAGTGCCCACCTGTCCCGTTTATCAGTGCCCACCAGTGATGCTCATCAGTGCCCACCAGTGCTGCTTATCAATGCCCACCAGTGCTGCTCATCAGTGCCCACCAGTGCCGCTCATCAATACCCATCAGTGGCACTCATCAGTACCCACCAGTGCTGCTCATCAGTGCCCACAAGTGCTGCTCATCAGTGCCCACCAGTGGCGCTCATCAATGACCATCAGTGCAGCTCATCAGTGCCCACTAGTGCCGCTCATCAGTGCCCACCAGTGCCGCTCATCAGTGTCCACCAGTGCCACTCTTTAGTGCCCACCAGTGCCACTCATCAGTGCCCACCAGTGCCACTCATCAGTGCCCACCAGTGCCGTTCA
>BLSH010217607.1:691518-707269 GCA_018402905.1 Glandirana rugosa | reverse complement strand
GTGCAAGAGTTTGGTACTGTCATTTCCGGTAAACGAGTCAGCAAACCGTTTTCAAATGTCTATGACATTTTTTACACAAGAGTACGATACTTGATCATCTCACCTAAGATCAAACGGACCTAACGAAAATATATATATATATATGTGTCATAGAGTGTTTTCACTCATGTGGGGAGTGTAAAAACATTTATAAAATAATATAGAAAAGTACATTTTTCATCACTCACGTGTCGAACATATTGTTACATTCAAACGACAGGGGAGTTTTATTGAGTTGTGTGTCTGCTGGTGACGGAACGATTTCTTCGACTCCCATTTCCACTACCTGATCCTCCACCTTCCATTTGAGGATGCCCCACAGATACTCAATAGGGTTTAGGTCTGGAGACATGCTTGGCTAGTCCATCACCTTTACCCTCAGCTTCTTTAGCAAGGCAGTGGTCGTCTGTGTGTTGAGTTATTTTGAGGGGACAGCAAACTTACATTGTTATACAAGCTGTGCACTCACTACTTTTTACATGAAAAGATATAATAAAATATTTACAAAAATGTGAGGGGTGTACTCACTTTTGTGAGATACTGTGTATATATATATATATAAAAGCAATCCAGGCAAACTAGAATCCACTCTACTAGTTCATAGCATGAGAACACATTTTTTACAGTATCTGTAAACTTTTGCCAAACGACTGAGCAAATGGCCTTTACTGTCATGGTTTGAGAACGTGTCAAATATTATACAACCATTGATGATGAAAAATGTGGATTATTCAATACCCCGGACTGTTGTATTGCTGCAATTTGGCATAAGTGAATAATGTAGTAAACTTTTTTAATCCACATGGGAATTTTAAGGAAAAAGTTTGTGCCGGGGCTACAGAATTATACAGAATTGATCAAACTGCCAGATATATGGATTGCACCATTAACTTACATGTCTTTGATATGGAAAATGTATTTATAAATTTAGCTCTTTCTGAAGTGTAAGAGTAATGGGAGTAAAATGTGATCAAATGTGAAAATAAGTGTGGTGAAGAAAATACATTAGCACTAGGCATGGTGCAATTCTGTTGTACAAGATAAAATACTTGTCTTATAGAATCAATCTTTGTATGTTAAAAGACAACACCCCTTACACAGCCAAACTCCACCCATATCAGTTCAATTGTACCTAAGTATTAATGCCTATTGCCATGTGTCTGAGCTATTTAAATGTTTGTCTATTTTACCTGTAAATTTTATGTAACACTCTTTTAAATGGTTTATTTTTTATGCCCAGAATTAGAGATTGAAGAGCCACCTGCAAAAGAAGACCATTTTTCGCTTCTCTACCCAACCACCCATTCTTCCAATCTTAGCTGGCCACCTGAAGAATCTTCATATCTGACAGTGGGAGTGTTGGATGGTTGTGTCCCCCAAGAATACCATCCGCTGCTCCTATGTCACTAAAGTGTCTTACAATGGTAAATCGAAACAGAGTGTGCCGTAGGGAGAGAGGGATCCAACACTCCATAAGTGTGCTATATATATGTGAAGAGGCCAATGTACTGCAAGAGTGTGAGAACTGGAGGAATGGGTGACAGGACAGGGTAGTAAAAAAAGTCTTCATTTGCAGCTGGTGCATTTTTCATGTTTTAAAGATGTGAAGGAGTCACTTTAAAGCGGATTTCCACCCAAAAGAGGAAGTTCCACTTTAAGTACTCCTCGCCACTTTACATGCCACAGTTGGCATGTCATTTTTTTTTGGGGGGGGGGCCTAGGCCCTCTTCCTCTCTCCCTCCCTCCCTGCAATCTCCTGGGACACGTCACAGGTCCCTGAAGAATGCCTGGCCCCTGAGAAGGCGCAGCGCAACTCGTGCATGCGCAATGCACACCAGCAGCTGTCACAGCCGGGTGCCCACACTTGCAATGATGGCGCCGTGGAGAGGAGAGGAGAGGGAGAGGAGCGAGGCTTCAGGTGGCCACATCGCTGGATCGTGGGACAGGTGAGTGTGCGTTTATTAAAAGTCAGCAGCTACACTTTTTGTAGCTGCTGACTTTTAATAAAACTTAAAAACGACTGGAACACCACTTTAAGTCATTTTAATTTCAATCAGGTACATCGAACATATTCATGTGGATCTGAACTCAAAAAGTGACACAGGCTTCTGACGCTCCCAGAAGTGTTAGAGGTGAAGATCCTTGAGGTGGACTTTAAAGCCTGGTACACACTGCTAGTTTTTCTTTTTTGTTCAACCCAGCGGGCTGACAGCTCAGGTCAGAGCCGCTGTACTAACTATCGAATGTTAGAACAGCGATCTCCCCTGCTGTTCTATTGTGTTCTGACACTCCGGTCAGCACTCTCAGCTATTGGCTCAGAGCTCCGATCGGGAGCTGGTTGGCAGACCTTTTTCCTGCATGCCCCTTCGACAGACTGGTCTGTTGGATGAGCTGTAGTACACACGGGCCGAATATCGTCCGGTTTCTTTTGAACTTAGATTGCTATGGGTATTTCAATTTATAGTTCTGGACATAAAAATAAATAAAATATGTAAGGCGAACCTTTCAGTCACCTTGGGCTTTGGGTTCAGTATATTGTCTTTGAAAGAGTACTGAATTAAATTTACATTGAAGATGAGCAACCCTTTAAATAAGCAGGACATATGGTAATAGGCATGACAAATTAGGTATAGTTGAACTGATCTGGGTGAAGTTTGGCTGTGCAAGAGGTGTTCCCTTTTTAACTAAAGACTATTCTGTACAACAAATATTTAATCTCATATAACAGGATTACACCATGGCTAAGTGTAATATATTTTCGCATTAATCACATGTTTGATCACATTTTACATGCTATATTATAGGGAACATCTAGACATGTTTTTTGTGCCTAAATGGTACCCTGAAACATCTACTTATTGTCTTGAATTTCTTGTGAACCCAGTGGTGTAGTTTCTGAAATGCGAGTGTGCCTAGGGGTTGTTTTACTAAAACTGGAGAGTGCAAAATATGGTGCAGTCCTGATTCCAGATTCCAGGTTTTAGTTAAATTTAAGTCTGAACCCAAAGCCTAAAATGAATCAAGTGTCCATTGTCCAAACCATCTCCATAGCTTTGATCTAAAGTCTGAAATTCTTACCGTTAGTATGCTCCTTTCGACAGTCGATTTTGATTTTTCATAAGACAAAAGCTGGTTGTGCAAAAAAATGTTTTCGTATGGCAACTCAACATCTGATTTTTGCATCATTAGTACGGTTTTTGTACAAAAAAAAAAATTGTATGATCATGACTACGCAGGCTCAGAAACGAAAAAATACATACAAAACTATTCCAACACATTACGTCTATTCTGACGTTGAATTTGGTCATACGAAAATGTTTGTATTGTTAGTACGCTCTTCACTTTCGACATGAGACAAGCATCCAACAGAAAATGGACGTTCTGTTGTCCGAAATTTGCATAGTGTGTACAAGGCTTAACACAACATTTTACTGCACTGAGCACCCAAGCAGGATGGTTGAACGCAATGATATGAAAGACAGACAAACCTCTAAGGAACAATTTTCTACCAGTTCTGAAACTCCAAAGTGAATAAATCAAACACTGTGTCCAAAATGTAATGTGAAACTGAAATAAGATACCTTCAAAACCCATTAATCCTAAGGTACAATAATAAAACTTCTATTTCAGAATACAATAACAATAGCAGAGAATGATCACAAAAAAACACACTCTCATACATCAACACTCCAAAGTCAGCTTAGACAACAACTGCAGGAGTTATGAACATCTAAGTTCTCTTAAGTGAAAGCAAAGGACACTTCACATAAAAATATTAAGTCAATAGCCAAAATATGAAATGGAATCATTTGTTTAGTAAAAAATAACTTCACTACATAAATATATTTTACATTAATGAAACCTGCTGTTCTTCATCTAAGAGCAATTGTATTTTGAATATCCAATTATAAGTTGTGTTTGTAGTAAGTTGTGCAAATTGGTACAAATGTGTGCAGGAATTAATCAGCACTTGTCACTGCAAAAAAAAAATGGATACTAATGTCATCATTATTAGTTATGATAGAAATAGCAATAAATAATAATGATACCGTACTAATAATATAATAATAAATACCTAAAGGGTATGGAAACTTTCCAAAACATTTTCTGAAAACGACCTAATTTGCCATCCCCTACTGAACTAATAAAAAAAAAGCTATATACTTTAGCCAGTTTTGTTATCTTGTCCTGAATCGTGTTTGTTTCCAGCCAGCAGGCCCTCTTCTTTATGGTGACTTGATGTTACCCAAAAGGCTAGAGAAATTCCTATTAAAGTCTATGGCTTCTTCTGCACATGCAATGGCACTGGGGAAAAAGGACTGTCAGGAGTTAATCATTGTATGAAATTTTTGGGAAAAGGTTTCAACATCTCCTTCGATTTTTATCAACATGGACTTTGTAAGCCCTGAATCATATACAAGATAGTTTTAAGATGTTTTTAAAACAATAATTATTACAAATAGCTATACAAATACGTCAATCCTGAAGATGACGTACATAACTACACCTGAAAATATTTCCTAAAACAAATAGATCCTGCTTCTGAATTATGTGAATAAAACATAGAATCAGCAAGTTCCACTAATTTTAAAATAAAAGCCCACCCACTCAGTCCTCTGAACTGGAACATTACCTATAAGTAGCAGATTCTAGATAAGCATGTTTGTTACATTTTGTGGTCACATACTAACTTTTCTGGATGACCTAACCCACATATGTAAAACACAAGGCTCACTGGCTGAATCCAGCCTGCCAGGCTTTGGCATGTGGTCCTTGCACCCAGTTTTGCAAGTGGCACATGGAGGTTCTCCAGAATTTGAGGGAGAGAACAATCTCTCTGCAAGGCGAGGCAAAGCCTCCTACACAGGGAGGTACTAGAGCAGGGCCAGGTAGGAGAAAGAGATGCAAGGAAGCTTGGGGGGGGGGGGGGGTTGGGGTCCTAAACTGTGCACTCTGTACACAGTGCAACCCTAAACTCTGCACTCTGTACACAGCGCACCCCTAAACCCTGCATTCTGAACATAGCACACCCCTGAACCCTGCATTCTGTATATAACGCACTCCTGAACTCTGCATGTTGCGCACTCCTTAATTCTGTACTCTGCACATGACGTAATCCTAAACTCTGCACTCTGTATGCAATGAACTCCTGAACCCTTCATTCTGTATGTAGTGCACCCCAGATACAACCAGCCCTTTGAGGGCAACCATACTGCTAATGCAGCCCGCAATGAAATTGAGTTTGACACCTCTGACCTAACCTCAGAACGATCCCACCTCGTGTTCATGTACCAAAAGTGTCTCTATTGTATACAAAAACAGCCAAAAAGAAGAGATGGAGCTCCATTACTGAGATCAAAAGTCTATGCAGAAAGGGCAGATCAACAGTGGCACCATCAAAGTGGACCTATATGTAAATCTAAGGTTTGGCTGAACAGGTATTAAATTAACGAGTTTAATGTGGCAAATGAATCAATGAAAAAGTATCTTTAGCAATTAACTCCTGATTAGAAGCATGTGTTGCTATGGCTTATTTAGTGAATTTCATAGCATATACAGTATCTCACAAAAGTGAGTACACCCCTCACATTTTTGTAAATATTGTATTATATTTCATCATCAGTGTTACAAGGTCTCAGGTGTGAATGGGGAGCAGATGTGTTGAATTTGGTGTTATCACTCTCACTCTCTCATACTGGTCACTGGAAGTTCAACATGGCACCTCATGGCAAACTGAGCTGCAGCACGGTGGCCAAGATCATACAGTTTAACAGGACAGGTTCCACTCAGAACAGGCCTCGCCATGGTCGACCAAAGGAGTTGAGTGCACGTGCTCAGTATCATATCTAGAGGTTGTCTTTGGGAAATAGGCGTATGAGTGCTGCCAGCATTGCTGCAGAGGTTGAAGGGGTGGGGGGGGTCAGCCTGTCAGTGCTCAGACCATATGCCGCACACTGCATCAAATTGGTCTGCATGGCTGTCGTCCCAGAAGGAAGCCTCTTCTAAAGATGAAGCAGACTAAGGACATGGATTACTGTCCTGTGGTCTGATGAGACCAAGATAAACTTATTTGATTCAGATGGTGGCAACCAGGTGAGGAGTACAAAGACAAGTGTGTCTTGCCAGTCAAGCATGGTGGTGGGAGTGTCATAGTCCGGGGCTGCATGAGTGCTGCTGACAGGTTGACCCCCCCCACCCCTTCAACCTCTGCAGCAATGCTGGCAACACTCATATTACAATTTCCCAAAGACAACCTCTGGACATGAGATGCTGAGCACGTGCACTCAACTTCTTTGGTTGACCATGGTGAGGCATGTTCTGAGCGGAACCTGTTCTGTTAAACCGCTGTATGGTCTTGGCCACCGTGCTGCAGCTCAGTTTTAGGGTCTTGGCAATCTTCTTATAACCTAGGCCATCTTTGTGTAGAGCAACAATTCTTTTTTTCAGATCCTCAGAGAGTTCTTTGCCATGAGGTGCCATGTTCATCTTCCAGTCACCAGTATGAGAGAGTGAGAGCGATAACAACAAATGTAACACTAATTAGTCACATGACACAGAGGAGGGAAAATGGCTAATTGGGCCCAATTTGGACATTTTCACTTGGGGTGTATTCACTTTTGTTGCCAGCGGTTTAGACATTAATAGCTGTGTGTTTTTGTTATTTTGAGGGGATGCCAAATTTACACTGTTATACAAGCTGTACACTCACTACTTTACATTGTAGCAACGTGTCATTTCTTTAGTGTTGTCACATGGAAAGATGTAATGAAATATTTACAAAAATATGAGGGGTGTACTCACTTTTGTGAGATACTGTAGGTAACAATTAATTGTTTATATAATTGTTTTATGCCTAAACCGGGGTGAATAAAAAGGGTTGATTGCTTATGTATGTGTATTGATAGATTCACTGTTTTTTTCTGAATTACTAAAGTAAAACAGGGCAGCAGAGCACTTCTGCATATGTGACTAGTGAATATGAAACCTCCCTTCTTCTCATAGGTCACGGCTCTGACAACATTAGATGCATACCCTGCCCACTACTCCTAACCGTATTATATTGATGGTGTCATTGGGAGGTGGTTGTAGGAACAGGAAGAACTAACTAGTGTTAGTTTGCACCTCCACTAATATGACAGCCCCCTCCCAGTCACAAAGCACTGTGGGATGCTTTAAAAAGTAGACAAAAGAGCAGCTGCAAAATGCCTACCGTAAATGCTCTGTCCTATAAGCAAACATTCCTAGACACCTGGGCATCACACCTACATTAAACTGCCCAAATTATGTGGACACCCCTCCACTTGGTTCAGCTCAGGTGGTTTAGTGAAGGGTACTCTTAATATTTAACGTTCAGTATTCAAAATCATTTTAAACAACTTGTAACAATAATTCCAAGAAGGCCCTTTTCTGTTCCAGCATGAGTATGCACATGGGTACAAAACCAGGTTCATATAGAAATGGTTTTGTAAGCTTGGTGTGAAAGATGCTGTGTGGCCTGCGGAAAGCTCTGACCTCAACCCTACTGAACACCTCCAACATCAGGACCTCACCTTACAAATGTTTTGTTGAATTAATGGGCGCAAATCCCCACAGATACACAACATTTTGTGGATTTCCTTTTCAGAAGAGGAGAGAAAAGTCTGTTAAAGGCACAAAGAAGGGATAGGGGGCAACTCCATATTAACAGTCAATGTTCTGGATTGAGATGTCCGACAAGCTCACACTGGTGTGATGGTTAGGTGTCTATATACCTTTGTTTTTATAATGTAATAAGTTGCCTTCCTATTTGCAGGACAGGCCCCACATCATGGAAATTGCCCCCATATCCCATAGAATACACTACCACTCAGGGGGCAACACAGAGGTTGCTGTGGCAGGAGGTACGCCTTGCATACCACCATATTTTTTCCAAAATGTCCTCTAAATTTCTCAAAAAATGCTTAACAATTTATGCTGGAGCAGTTATATAGTATATACTTTATATGCATATAATAAAAAAAAAAGTAAATTGAAATATTAAATCTGCCCCACAGAAAACTTACTTGGCCTTTCCACAAAGCCAGGAGTAGTGCATGGTGGGTAAAAGTTTGCAGTGTCAATTGCCAACCACAAGCTACAGTCCTCATCTGCACATTATACAATGATTTTCTCTCCTCTCCTCCTCTGCCACTCGCTGTATTATGAATATAAACTATTGCACAGCGCTGATTAAAGGAATCTGTTAAGAAAAGAGAGAGGCCTGAAACTTCATTATTTATCTGAATTGAGTTGAGGCCTCTGATATTCATCTTTCCTGTAGGAAAATACAGCTCGGCTTGGCTTGGGTATTAACATACAAAACAAATGTATAAATTATATCAGGAAACAGTTCATTACATGAATGATTTACTCGTCAAATCAATTTTACACGGCTGGGCCACAAACACACACGGCAGCCGCTGAGGGGGCTGATTTTTCACAGAATGTGTCACGATTGAAGCAAACACTGTAAATACACAAATACGGGCCACCCTGTTGTACTTATAAGTCTTTGTACTGTTTTTTTTTTGCCGTAAACAGGTGCTTGGCTAAGAATGGAGAGTGAGGGAAACACTGGCTGCAGCCGCTTTCTGTAGCTGCTGCCCAACGGTGCTGAACTGGTTAACAGCTATATCAGTGAGAGGAGGGAGGCAGCACTGCACTGTGGGATCTGTAGTCCAGAGGAGAGAGGCTCTACTGTAATCAAAAGCTTTTGAACTGATTTTCCCAGAGGGAGATTGCCAGAAGAAGGGAAGAGTTGCATTTTCTCAGGCTGTACAGGACACAGCTTTCTCTTGCCATGAGGGAGCCCAGAGAGTGCTCATAGCTGTCCAATGTGCTCCACCACTTCTGCATAATGGCAGCCTGAGTGGGATTCAGACTGCTGAGTCCAGGAGGACAGCCAGCGTCACCTGAGTGCAAAGCAGAGAGTGGGATAAATGCTGTGTATGACTGGATGGTAAGCTGCTGCTGTGGAGATTTACTATCTGCTGCTAGAGAGATTGACTGAGCTCTTTGGGAACTGACCATACAGCTATCTAGTAGCCAGTCAGGAACCATGAATCAGACAGAGACAGCGAATACAGTAAAAATCCCACCTTTTAATGTAATGGTAAAAATGGTACAGATCAGTGAACGTAGACAAAACAAAGCGGGTAGTCAGGACAAGCCAGTGATCAGGAAACCAGACATCAGCATAGTTGCAGGCAGAACAGGATCAGGAACCAAAAGGGACAACAGCCGGGCAAAGTCTTTCACAGGAACACAGCACAGAAACTCCAGATATGTTGACCAAGGCGAAGGCACGAAAGGAATGAACAAGGCACGAACAAAATTGTGATCAAAGAGGAAGTCCTATACATTCCCCTGCAAAGTAGATGCATAATGGGCTACTATGCATCGCATAGTAGCCCATTATGTGCCACTTACCTGTAAACGAAGCTTGTGATGTCCATCGCTGTCCCCTGTGCTGGCAGCGTCCATCTTCAGCCCCTCTTCCTTCCGGGGTCGCGATCTCCGGCTCTGTGACTGGCCGGAGTCACGTGACGTCACTCCCGAGCATGCGCACAGGAGCCGCCAGTCACGGCATGATCACAGTGAAGAATGGCACGGAGGCCGTTTCTTCACTGCGCACGTGCCGAAATGATGTCAGCACATCTCGTACACTGAATAGCTCCTGAACCGTGCAGGTTTGGGAGATATGCAGGGCACCTACAGGTAAGCCTTATTATAGGCTTACCTGTAGGTTAAAGTGGTTGACACGAATTGACAACCACTTTAAGGATCACCAAGATAATGTAAATAGGAACCTCTTGCCATATAAAAATATATTTTATTGAAAATTAATTAAAAATAAACAAAACCATTGTTACGAGTGAATTAAAAAGTTTTACAACGTTGTCAAAACAGCACACCTCAGATACTGCCGGCCACCCAATTCATACATCCACCATTGTCAGCACACTACACATACACCTAGCCTAACCGATGATCGGATAACCAGGGATGGCTCTAAATGGATTGAATGATATAAAGCAGTCTTGTGGTAATGCCACTGTGGCTTCAATCAACCAACCAGAGGGGCTGGGAAGCTGACAAGTAGTATCCTTCAAACACAGTGTGTGGGTAGGATCAGGTGAAAAGTGCAAGTGGAAGGCAGGAGTCCTCTGTGAGTGAGAGATGGGAACGATCAGTCCACAGTCGCTATCTACCATCAATCTCACCTTCCTCATATAGCTATGGCCAGTGAATGAGTGACCACAAGGGGTCTGCAACACCGTAGACTCAAGTCCTCCAAAGAATTGAAAGTGGATATGCTCACCGGCAAGATGTTCCCATTCACAATATCTTGGTGATCTTTAATCTTAATTTTTTTCATGTATGCTTTTTACTGGGGTACCACCACCTCCCTACTAAAAGTGTAGCCACGTTCTAGGTGTGAGACGGCGCTATCACGGAGCCACCCGTGGAAGTATTAATTACAGGTTTGAATGGGTATTTTTTACCATTCATTTTTGTGGAATGAACAAGGCAGTTTAAATAGCCAGAAGGGGCTGGCTGTAAGCGGGACTGATGAAAAGATAATGATCACCAGGTGAGCCACTGTAGAAACCATGAGTGCTGACAATTATCTGACAGCTTGAGCACAGAGAAGAGTGCTGCTGAGAGCTCAGCCCTGACATAGCCTTATTGCTGCCTGCAGGCTTGGTAAGGACTATTCTCATGTGCACCAACGTTACCACTGGGCCCCAACAAGCCAGCTGAAGAGTTAGGATTAAAGACTGGCCCTTTACAGCTGCTACAGAGACCTTTACCTATTGCTTAAGCTAAGAGGTACCTCTCAGGAGACATTGTACCATATGCTAGCCATTGTCCTAGAGTGAACCCTAGACTAGTTATAGTATTATTATTCACACTGCAGTTATGTTTATATGCACTGTTTATTGCCGACTTTTGCTGATTCATGAGTTAATCTCAGTCTAGAGGTACAGAACTCTATTCTAAGTTACCTTGGCACAGTGATTGTATGGTATAGTGGACTGAACCTACCTTCTGCAAGTTCATTTATGCTTAAACCATCATTTTACCATACCGATACATTGAGTTAATTTACCACTAAACAGTCGCGTGTCTCTTTCCTGGTGCTAATTCACAGTCAAATTAAAGGTACCTATATTCTTGTTCTTATTAGTGCTTGCAGTAACTTTCATTCAACCAGGTGTGTCGGAGGGGCTGAGGTTGTTTTCGGAGTCAAGGCTCAGGACAGAGAACCCAATTTACCAAGTGGCTCCTACAGGGGAAGCTCTACATTGCACAGTTCCCTAATATGTGGTGGGCGGGGAGCCATCATTTTATCTCAGGGCTATGCAACTTCCAGTCTGCTCCATTCTTTAGCTTTGTCATCTCAGCCAAAAGCAGAAGGGTAAAGAAGACTACTTTGTATGGGGTCACAGCAGAATACAGCCTACAAAAGAAATGGTCACAGTAGAACAATGTAGTCTTTCTTCCTTTCTAATGTTTAAATGGAAAGGGATATAAAGGAGCAATGTGGGCTGAAATTGATATTGGGCCCATAGCTAGTAGTATCTACCTCATACAGCTCCTATAAGCCTCCTGAAGAAGCCCCATCAAGGCCGAAACATGTTGAGCATGGATAGCTGAGTGTGTATGATGATGAAATGTTTGTTTTAATACAACATTTTTAATTTTTTATCAATAAAATTGTTATGTTTAGCAAAAAATCTGTAAGTTTTCTCTGGCACCTTTAAAGTCCTGATTTTTCCAAATTGTGTTTTTTTTCTGTCATTTAATATGTGGATGTGGAGCCAATTCGGCCCCTCATCATCCCTTTTTCTCTATTTAACATAGCTAGTAGTAGTTAGTCATATTCAATTGGACCTATTTTGTAATGTTGAATACCTTTCATTTTTCATTCAGCCAAAAGCAGAAGGGTAAAGAAGACTAACATCCAGTATAACGAAGCAAAGTGGGTTGCTTAGTTATAATGGATGTTAGGAGCCCAGCGCCAGCATTTACAGCCACATGTATGCTCAGTCACCTTAATCAAGTCACATAAGAACATTGTGACAATGTGAGTGTTTAAGAAAAAACAATTGCTTGATGGTTGGAGTGGGCTTCTTTTTTTTTTTCAGGAAGGGGGGGGGGGGGGGTGGCAGGGAGTCAGGGTGCATTTTATTTTGGAGATGAGCAAAATACTGGAGTAAGGAATTGATTTTTTTTACTCTCACAAGACTAGAGTTTCACTTTGGGGTTATGATATTTATGCTGACTGTTAATGGTGACTGCAAATATTTTCAGCTTCTTTAATCCCCTTTTGTTAGCAGGCGCCAGTCCTGACATGTCGGACCATTTTGACACTTTTTTGGGACCATTGGCATTTATACAGCGATCAGTGCTATAAAAATGCACTGATTACTGTGTAAATGGCATTGGCAGTGAAGGGGTTAACCTGCCGGGGGCGCTCTAAGGGTTAATTGTGTTCCCTGGGCGTGTTCTAACTGTGTGTGGGCTGCCCTGGCTGGGGAAAGGGGATGATCACGACTTCCATATACAGGAAGCCTGTGATCATCGCCCTTCCTCCTCTAGGAGAACGGAGATCCGTGTTTACTTACACTGACCTCCGTTCTCTCACTGCGGGCGGGCCATCGTGGGTAGCCGGCGGCGATCAAGTCTGCCCTACCCGCTTCCTGGCCCCCCTGGACACCGTCGTGCTCACAGCACTAGTTATCGCAGCCGCCGTCATCTGACGGCGGTTTGCGATAACGATCCACTCTGTCGCCGTCAGACTGCAGTCGGCGGTCAGCAAGTGGTTAAAGTAGTTGTAAACCCTTTTACACCACTTTAACCTACAGGTTAGGGTAAGCCTCTAATAAGGTTTACCTGTAGTTACCTTGCATATCTTAAACTTGCACCGTTTAGGAGCTATTCACTGTATACGCATTTGCTGATGACGTCGTGCCATTTCTCCCGCGCGCATGTGCGGGAGTGATATCATGGCAGCTTTACTGCTGGAAAGTGGCACAATCCCACATATCGCCGTTTACAAACGGCGGCTCGTGCGTGCGCAGCTAGCGCGCCGGTGCGCTCTCGTGCCTGCCACACTCTCCAGTAGTATGGCCACAGGTCGGATGGACTCGTCCGCCAGCGAGCCGTGATTGCCTGGCACAGAAGAAAAACGGGGAACCGCCAATGTAAACACGGCGGTACCCCACTCTGTCAGGCGGCATGTAAGAGATCTACTGATCCCTGTCACCGGGATCAGTTAGATCTCTTATGCCCATGGTAGCCCAGCCCCCTCACAGTTAGAACACACCTAGGGAACACAGTTAACCCCTAGATCTCACCCTGCAGCTTAACCCCTTCCCTGCCAGTGACATTTATACAGTAATCAGTGGCTAGTTAAATTTCTGATTGCTGTATAAATATCATTGGTCCCAAAAATGTGTCAAAAATGTCCAACATGTCCGTTGCAATATCGCAGTCCCGATAAAAATCGTAGATCGCTGCCATTACTAGTAAAAAATAAATAAATAGTAAAAACGCAAGAAATTAATTCTCATGGTTTGCAAATGCGGCAACTTTTGTGCATACCAATCAATAAAGGCTGATCATAGGTTTTTTTTACCACAAATATGAGGAAGAATATAAATCGGCCAAAACAAATGCATAAATTTTTTTTATATATATATATATATATATTCTTTGGATATGTATTATAGCAAAAAGTAAAAAATATTGTTTTTCTTTAAATTGTCGCTCTTTTTGTGTTAATAGCGGTGATCAGAAATATCGCAGAGGGATCAAATACCACCAAAAGAAAGCTCTATTTGTGGGAAAAAGGGGACATCAATTTTGTTTGGGTACAACGCCACACGACCGCGCAATTGTCAGTTAAACAATGCAGTGCCGAGTGCTCTGGTCCTACAATGGGAAATCCTTCCGGGGCTGAAGTGGTTAATGCCATTAATAATGAGGCTTTTCTTGGGGTTCTTGATCATGTGATCACCGTGATTGACTGGGCACAGGCCTTTCTGGCAGTCAAAGCTCTGACACTTTCTACTACATCCTGCCCCACAAATTCCTATTGGTCTCACCAATCAAGCAGAAGGCAAAAACAAACTTGTAATTTTTCTTATTCGATAACATGATAGCATGATTTATATTAAGTTAACTAGTAAATATACCATATACACTTCTCTCTCTTTTAGGTTAGTAGTCTTGCTTAAAAGCCAGCAATGGAATACAGTATGTAATATACAGTACAACACCTAGCAAATTTCTTAACAGGGCCGTGGATAAAGGGAGTACCACCAGTCCTCCTGTATGGGGCCCAGGCCAACAGGGGGGCCCAGGCAGTAGGGGGCATTGGATGTTGTCAGGGAGGATGATTGGTGTGGCAGGGGGGCAATTACTGGAACCAATCCTCTGTATGGCTCTCTCTGCAGCAGCAAAAAGCTGGCTTCTTCCCCTCTACCTCCCACTGGCTTTCAGCTGCCGCAGAGAGAGCCACTCCAAAAATTTGTTCCATTAATTGCCCCCCCCCCCCCCACAATCCCCCATCTTTGTGCACCACATTTTCCCCTGCTGCTGTGAACAAGTCACTCTTGATGCCAAAACGCTTCAGCTTGTACTGCCTTTAAACTAATCATGAAGCAATAAACCAGAAGATTTGATCCATTCTCAGTGTGCTGGCTCATCTTTTACTTTTCCCCTGCTGCCTAGGCCCCCCTGTGTGCCCCCCCCCCTTACTACCGCAGTGCTGCTGGGTTTCCTCCTCTCCTTCCTGCTGGCATCGCCAAGCACACAATAGGATCCTTTCGAGATTGAGATTGGGGGAAGGGTCCAGTAAACATGTCATATTTACCAGCCCCTTCCTTACATGAATGAACACAATAAGTGATCGGTACATAACTGAAGCATTGGCTGTATGGGGCCCCGTGGTTTCTATCAGCAGCCCTGATAGTATATATTGGTTTGAATACTTGTATGACATAGTATTGTGTACATCTGTGTTGTATATTTTTAGTCTTGTATGTATGCAAAGAATAAACTAGCAAAGTAATAGGGAAAGGCACAAAGACTAAAGGACAAAGTAGCAGTTAAATACATAGCAGTCTCTAGGTTGTATATTTAGAGTCAGGATATTTTCCCTTTGAGACACAATCCACCATAAACTTCCCTGGAATTCTGTTTGCCTTCCTCTGGATCTAAGGAGCAGTACCGTATATACTCGAGTATAAGCCGACTTTTTCAGCACATTTTTTGTGCTGAAAAAGTACCCCCTCGGCTTATACTCGAGTGAGAAAAAAAATGACCCCAGAAAATGCCGCCGCTCCGTCTGCCTAAACTGATCTACCGGTAGTCACTGCAGCCCGCCCGCCTAAACTGGTTGCTAGATCGCCTCCCGACTGGCGTCTAGCAACCAGTGACGTAAGAGAGAGGAGAGCGGAGACCGCCCGACGTCACTGATGGCCATCTAGTCAAATCCGTCTGCCTCGCCGCCGTAAAAGACCCCAGTAAAAAAAAGAGTGAGCTCATATTCGGCTCCCCCATGAAAAAGTCGTGTTTTTTACACGACTTTTTCAGCCGAATATGAGCTCATATATGCCATGACGAGGAATCTAGGTCTCCTTCCGTTTGTCTTAAGGTCCCTTCAAATACCACCTAACACAGA
>BLSH010217607.1:661273-678043 GCA_018402905.1 Glandirana rugosa | reverse complement strand
CTGTGTGTCAATTGACACACAGAGCACGGCTCAGGAGCGAGCATGCACGAGTGCCCCCAGAGCATGCGGCTTGCTATGGGGGCACTCAGTAGGGAGGAACCAGGAGTGCAGGGTCCCAAGAAGAAGAGGATCGGGCTGCCGTGTGCAAAACTATTGCACAGAGCAGGTAAGTAGAACATGTTTTTTATTTTATAAAAAAAAAAAAAAAATTAGCATATACACTAATTTTAAATTGGCCGCTGTGATCATGAGCATGTGAACATGCACGGATGCACACACAGCCCTGACTCTGTGTACTGGTCCATGAACTGCTCTGTGTGCATGAGCAGATCTTTGGGCACAGCCATGCACTTGATCATACTGGCACTTCCACTAGTGGAATCTCCTTCTAGCCACTCAACAATAATATAGATTGAATTGCCTTTAGTACAGCCACTAAAGGATACACCTACAACTCTGTAAAAAAATGATATATGACCAGGAAAACATGGTACATCAACCATCCAAATGGGCTCAGCATGTCAACTTTTACATCCAGATAAACCTCATAGTAATAAGTCAAAATGAGAGCTTGCAGAAATGCCAGGTCTCTCTTTCACCCAGTATATGGATTTTGCAGGTGTACTTTCTTCTACCTTGTCTCACAGGACAATAGAAAACAAATTCCATCTACCTGCACTAAAGTTATTTTATAGCCAGGTCAACATTATAATTAATTTCTTGAACTTTATGCCCGCTTTTATACTTCTAAAATCTCCTTTGCACAGTTTTAGTGCCTTGGCACAATGTGGCCGTATATTAAATGTCAGCTTTATTCCATGCCCTATATCAGTGACTTGTTTAGTGTCTATAAATGTCACACTGTCATTTGCCCCGTGTTTTGTTCTCTGCCAGCCAGGCACAGCTTTGCTGCCAACTGAAGGTGCTTTTACAATGTGTTTTCGTGCAAATATTCTATATTTAATGTGTTTGGATTGCTGAGAGATGAGCAAATGATTTGAGTATTTGTGTAAAAGATAAAAGGCTCACAGGTTTTATTGTTACATACCGGATTTGACATTAAATAAATGTTTGTAAAATGATAGAAGCTGCCCTTGACAAGGTATTGTGCAGAAAATGTGGATGTATGTAATAGCATCTATGGCTATTGTATGAGATCACAGGAGTCTGCTTAAAGTGGAGAGAAAAATACAATTTTATTTTGGAAAACAGCAAAAAAAAAAAGAAAAAAGGTTCTAAAAAGGGTAAATGTCTAGTTCCCTTAATCACTTCCAGTCCGGGCCAATTTTGACATCCCTCTCTTACATGTAAAAAAAATATATATATTTTTTTCTAGAGAACTACTTAGAACCCCCAAACATTATATATACAGGTGCTGGTCATATAATTAGAATTTCATCAAAAGTTGATTTATTTCACTAATTCCATTCAAAAAGTGAAACTTGTATATTATATTCATTCATTACACACAGACTGATATATTTCAAATGTTTATTTCTTTTAATTTTGGTGATTATAACTGACAACTAAAGAAAATACCAAATTCAGTATCTCAGAAAATTAGAATATTACTTAAGACCAATACAAAGAAGGGATTTTTAGAAATATTGGCCAACTGAAAAGTAAGAACATGAAAAGTATGAGCATGTACAGCACTCAATACTTAGTTGGGGCTCCTTTTGCCTGAATTTCTGCAGCAATGCGGTGTGGCATGGAGGCCATCAGTATGTGGCACTGCTCAGGCGTTATGAGAGCCCAGGTTGCTCTGATAGTGGTCTTCAGCTCTTCTGCATTGTTGGGTCTGGCATATCACATCTTCCTCTTCACAATACCCCATAGATTTTCTATGGGGGTTAAGGTCAGGCGAGTTTGCTGGCCAATTAAGAACAGGGATACCATGGTCCTTAAACCAGGTACTGGTAGCTTTGGCACTGTGTGCAGGTGCCAAGTCCTGTTGGAAAATGAAATCTGAATCTCCATAAAGTTGGTCAGCAGCAGGAAGCATGAAGTGCTCTAAAACTTCCTGGTAAACGGCTGCATTGACCTTGGACCTCAGAAAACACAGTGGACCAACACCAGCAGATGACATGGCACCCCAAACCATCACTGACTGTGGAAACTTTACACTGGACCTCAAGCAACGTGGATTGTGTGCCTTTCCTCTCTTCCTCCAGACTCTGGGACCCCGATTTCCAAAGGAAATGCAAAATTTACTTTCATCAGAGAACATAACTTTGGACCACTCAGCAGCAGTCCAGTCCTTTTTGTCTTTAGCCCAGGCGAGACATTTCTGATGCTGTCTGTTGTTCAAGAGTGGCTTGACACAAGGAATGCGACAGCTGAAACTCATGCCTTGGATACGTCTGTGCATAGTGGTTCTTGAAGCACTGACTTCAGCTGCAGTCCACTCTTTGTGAATCTCCCCCACATTTTTGAATGGGTTTTGTTTCACAATCCTCTCCAGGGTGCGGTTATCCCTATTGCTTGTACACTTTTTTCTACCACATCTTTTCCTTCCCTTCGCCTCTCTATTAATGTGCTTGGACACAGAGCTCTGTGAACAGCCGACCTCTTTTGCAATGACCTTTTGTGTCTTGCTCTCCTCGTGCAAGGTGTCAATGGTCGTGTTTTGGACAACTGTCAAGTCCGCAGTCTTCCCTATGATTATGTAGCCTACAGAACTAGACTGAGAGATCATTTAAAGGCCTTTGCAGGTGTTTTGAGTTAATTAGCTGATCAGAGTTGGGCACCAGATGTCTTCAATATTGAACCTTTTCACAATATTCTAATTTTCTGAGATACTGAATTTGGGATTTTCCTTAGTCGTCAGTTATAATCATCAAAATTAAAAGAAATAAAATTTGAAATATATCAGTCTGTGTGTAATGAATGAATATAATATACAAGTTTCACTTTTTGAATGGAATTAGTGAAATAAATCAACTTTTTGATGATATTCTAATTATATGACCAGCACCTGTATATTGTTAAGCAGAGTCCTAGCCACTTCAGCCCCGGAAGGATTTCCCACTTTAGGACTAGAGCACTTTTTGTGATTCGGCGCTGCATCGCTTTAACTGACAATTGCGTGGGCGTGCGACGTTGTACCCAAACTAAATGTGCGTTCTTTTTTTCCCACAACTAGAGCTTCCTTTTGGTGGTATTTGATCCCCTCTGCGTCATTTCTGATTGCCGCTATTAACAAAAGAAGAGCGACAATTTATCAAAAAAACCCCAAATTTCTTTTGCTAAAGTACAAATCCAAAAAAAATATATAAAAAAACATGTTTTTTCATCGGTTCTGGCCGATTTATATTCTTCCTCATATTTTTGGTAAAAAAAATCGCAATCGCCTTTTATTGATTGGTTTGCGCAAAAGTTGCAGCGTTTACAGATGATGAGAATTCATTTCTGGGGTTTTTTTTTAAATTTTTTTACTAGTAATGGCGGTGATCTGCGATTTTTAGCGGTACTGCAATATTGGGGAGGACCTGTCAGACCATTTTGACACTTTTTTGGGACCATTGGCATTTATACAGCGATCAGTGCTATAAAAATGCACTGATTACTGTGTAAATGTCATTCACAGTGAAGGGGTTAACCTGCAGGGGGCACTGTAAGGGTTAACTGTGTTCCCTGGGCGTGTTCTAACTGTGTGTGGGCTGCCCTGGCTTTGGAAAGGGGATGATCACGGCTTCCATAAACAGGAAGCCTGTGATCACCGCCCTTCCCCCCTCTATGAGAACGGAGATCCGTGTTTACTTACACGGACCTCTGTTCTCTCACTGCGGGGGGGCCATCGCGGGTAGCCGGCAGCGATCAAGTCCACCTTACCCGCTCCCTGCCCCCCCCTGAACACAGTGAGTGCCCGAGCTCACCTCCGGCGGAGCGCGCGCGCTCACAATACTAGTTATCATGGCCTATACACCTGAATGTTGTTGCGCCATGACCGCCCCACGCACATAGGGGTTGATTTACTAAAGGCAAATAGACTGTGCACATGATTGGGTATTCATTGCAAATCAAGCTTTACCTTGTTTACTAAGCTCTGGAGCAACTGCACCTGCAGAGTACAACTGCTTTGTAACGTGCACAGTCTATTTGCCTTTAGTAAATCACCCCCACAATGTTCAATATATGTAATACTTGGGAGGACAATCAGAAACTGCAGACCTAATAGAGGAAATGAAGTTAACAGAGTGTGGACATACTTCAATGTTGGCTGGGGGTATGCTGCAGAAGACAGTATGAAACTGGGAACATGTTACATAAGGCTAGTAGAGTTCAATGCTACTACTTCAATCAAGGTTCCACTACAAACTGCTGAGGTCTGATGACCACACATCATATACCAAAGGGCCGCAGGTTGGGAACCAGGGCCCTACACATGGCAAGCATTTAACCCTTGCAGTGGGCGGGACCCACTGCAAGGGTAGAATTTTCTAATTCCCAGAGTTGGGCTTTAAGTAAAGCTGCTTCTGCTATTATTCTATAGGCCCCTTCCAGGGTGGAAAAAGATAACTAAGGATTCATATTCAGTTTTATCTTGGATGAACTGAGATGAGCTCAGACTTGTGGACTTATACTTAGCTGCAGATATATTGTAAGGTGGGCGATTTCTTCTATGACCTTGTGAAGTTCCTTAAGAGTCAGCTAAATCCAACACCCACGGGCAGCACATCTGTGATAAGTGTGTGCGGCATATAAAGTAAAAGAGCAAAGTACTGATCCTTCTGCCTCTTCTAAAACACTGTACAGTATCTAAATACAGTATTATCAGATTTCTGAAAATAAGAAAGTGGCACCATTTAGTGTGCCTAAAAGGGGCACTATTTAGTGCCCGCCCCACAAAGACATCAATCTTACCAGATGTAAAAAAAACAAACCATTGACCAAGAAATGTTTTCTGCACTTACAATGGTTGATGTTAGCAATAAAGGCTAACTACATATTAATAACCGAAGAAAGCAGACCAATACTGCTAGAACAGCCATCCCCTATACCAGGGTTTCTCAACCAGGGTTCCGTGGAACCCTAGGGTTACTCCAGAGATTGCTAGGGGTTCCTTGAGCAATGGTCAATTTCTACCTCTCAGATAAATTCCCAATGATACCATTGATCTTTTTAGCTATGTGTAAGGGGGTAATTCTTCCCAATGACCACAAGTGTAAGGAACATTCTTCCCATTGACCATCACACTAATGTATCAGTTGTAAATTTTAAATTTTTAGCAGGGGTTCCCCGAGATCGGAGAATTATTTCAAGGGTTCCTCACGTTGAAAAGGTTGAGAAAGGCTGCCCTATACTTTAAAGTGGCTCCTCTCTGATCTCTCCACCCTGGGCACCAAGCAATCCCGGGAGATGGCCCTTTTCCAAAGCTGTGTGAAAGGGCCAGGAAGCCATCTGGTACAATACCCAAACTGTTAACTGATGCCAGGACCTTCTTATCAGTCCACTGACTGGACACACACAGACCCCCTCTATTAACCAATACACAATCAGTCTAGGTACCCTCGTAAAACTGTCAAATTTGAAGTAAACCAAGCTGGACAATGATATGCATGTTAGCAGACTATAACATGTAGGTATTCAGAGATATTAATACCTATATAAAACTGGATCTGTGGCATGATCAACTTCCTGACTGGGAAAGTCATTTCTATCAACACCCCCTTAAGCTCCAGAAAAGGGGACTGCAATCATAGTTGACAGCTCTCATTTTAACATGAAATGAAGGAACATCTATCAAGACCTATGAGAGCCACTATATCACCTTGCTCATTGATCTTGTTGGTGGAAGTCTGCTGAACCAGGACATTGTTACGTATTCTCATGCCAGGGCTGGCTCCTGATACTTAATGAGCATCTCTTTTCTTTTAGTGCTCAGAAGATGCTAAGCTGTTGGTTAATTACCAGACACTCATTGTTACCACAGTGACTCACCTGGTTACCATTAACCTGCCTCATTAGTCCAACCTACAGCCAGTCCCTTTTTGCTATTTAAACAGCTTATGTTAGGAAAGCACCCAACCTGGGTGCTCTGTGGCCGTTTCCGCGGTGGTGCGCACGTCTGCGCGTGCCCATCCGCATGCGCGTGCGCTCCCGTGCTCATGCATGCGCCAGAAACGGCGCCAAACGACGCTGTTTGAATCTGCTGGACCTGGCAGCAAGTGCTGTCCGTTCTACAGTGTCTGTGACCTGTGAGCCCCAGCTCTAACCTCTGTTCCTGTGTGGTTACCTGTTTCCTGTTTGACCCAGCCTGCTCTGACCTGCTGATTTGCTGCCTGCACCGACCCAGGCTTTCCACGACCATCCGATTGTCTGATCCTTCTGTACTTCTGCTGCCCGCCTGATAACGACCCTGCTTGGACTTGACCATCCTTTTGCCTAACCCATCTGTACCGCACAGCCTGCCCGTTGCCGACCCAGCCTGCATGACCATCCCTCTGGATCATCACTTCATCATCAGTGACTTCCATCCCTCGTGCCATCCCGCACTCTTGGACTTCCTGTCTGCTCTACCAGGGGTCCTTGAATCGGGTGCGCAAGAGCGGTTGTTCCCTGCTCAAGACAGACTCCACCACCAAGACCGTGACAGTAACGGACAGCCATGACTGAGTCTGCACAGGGAACCCGCCCCGCCATGGACGATTTGTGCGCGCACCTGGCGAGCTTGACAAAAGCAGAACCTGCAAGAGGGGTATACCCACATGGAGGGACGGGTACAAGAGCTATCAGCTTCCCCAGCTACTGGAGCTGCTGCATCTGCTGGTCACACTATCATGGCCCTGCCCTCTGAGCCCAAGGTCCCGTTGCCGGATAAGTTTGCCGGGGACCGACGCAAGTTTCGGGCCTTTTGGACTGCATGCGAACTGTACTTTGGACTTCAGCCATGCACCTTCTCCCTTGAAGCCACTAAGGTGGGGTTCAATATTTCCTTGCTGCAGAATGAGCCCCAGGCCTGAGCCCACAGACTCTGGGAACAAAACACTCCGGAGGTCGCCACGTCGGCCTTGTTGTTTCAGGCCATGGCGAAACTGTATGAGGACCCCCATCAGGCTGCTACGGCCGAGGCCTCCCCGCATGCACTTTTGAAACTGCCGCCACTGGTACTTTGTCCCATAAGCCAGTGGTTCTCAACATCAGTCCTCAAGTACCCCCAACAGGCTTTGTTTTCAGGTTTTCCTTTATCTTGCACAGGTGCTTTAAATCAGAGTCAATGGCTTGGTATTTTGGACAGCTTTTTAAGAAATTCCCAAAACATGGCCTATTGGGGGTACTTGAGGACAGAGGTTGAGAACCACTGCCATTAGCCACAGAACAGTTAAAAAATATAATTTTTCTTGGGGGGGGTTACACGTGCAGCAGTCAACAAAACCGTTGATGCAAAGTCTGCTTTTTAGACCAAGTCTACAGTTTATTTGCAAGGCAATGCAGCCAGATGTAGAAGGCTTCTCACAGAGCTTCGAGGGAAGCAATTTAACCTGTTGTCGAAACTGTGTGCCATTCAACCTCTGTTTCATGCTTCAGTGCGTAAAGGTTGGGCTGCAACGAGGTAAATGACAGGGAGGCGCTGGCATTGCTAAAAAGGCTCACCTACATTCTTGCACCCTCTGAGCCATTCAGGACATGAGGATATTGGCAATTATAGATATTTTAGCGAGCAAAGTGACCACGTTCAGATGATGCATGCCAGGATGAAAATTAAAGCGTGTCAGCAAGTATGACTCAGTTTGAATGTAAAATGTTCTCGTTTGACCACAGCTTATCTTCAACAACGCTGTTGTCAATTTAATCATCGTGACATACGAGGGACACGTCACCCGCCACAAAAGGCAGTGAATGTATCTATGCTGTAATCACCATTGAAAGGCTATTATTTCAGAAAGTAAAAAGATGCACTTCATCTCCTGGGGTCTTTTAGATAAAAAAAATAAGCTGTCAAATTGGGACAAAGTATTGCTGTCATCTAAAAAAAGGTACGCTTTCTTAGAAAAGAGACAATATGAGGACAATGGCGGCAGCATCTAGCTGGTTCTTACTCTTTCTAATGCATTTGAAATCCTCTTCACAGCGGGCAAGATATTGGTTATAATAGAACCACTGGATGCTAATTTATGTTGGGCCAGGTAGGAGAGATATCACAAAATAAACAAGTATGGCTGGAACAGGGATTCATTAAACCGGGGAAAGATACAAAATATACCGTATATAGCAGAGGACACTTTAGAATTTAGGAAGCGCAAAGCATCCATAACAATTTCATGTTATATAGATATCACCTACAAAACCATAGTTCTTTTACATAGCCGCCAACTACAACAATTCTTGACAGTGGATGTCAGCATTGCCTTCCCTTTGTTGCAGAAGGTATTCACATATCACCGCTACAAGTACAAAATAATTAGAATGCATCAGTGGGTGTCCCACAGGTACATGATCCAAAAAGCCACAATCAGTACATTGAATTTTGGTACTGACATCTTTGTTGCCAATGTATCATGGACATAGAGCGGATACAATTCTCATTCTGCTAGTTATAGACAAAGAAAGGAATATGACTGACCTAGATGGTTAGGGTTAGATCTAAGCATTGAATTCAGGTTTGTGGGCAGGGCTCAGGCTACATGGACCTTTCTGTAACTGTACAAGTATGCATCAATAACCTCCTGATTATCATTGGCTGTAAAGGCAGAAGGTTTTATCTTCCGGAAGGATTTACCCACTTCCTGACCAGGCCATGTTTTGTGATATGGCACTGCATCACTTTTGTTTGCGACGCTGTACCAAAACAAAATTGATATCCTTTTTTTCCCCACAAATAGAGCTTTATTTTGGTGGTATATGATCACCTCTGTGTTTTTTATTTTTTGTGATATAAACAAAAAAGAGCGAAAATTAAAAAAAAAAAGATATATATTTTTTAACTTTTTGCTATAATACATATCCAAAAAAATATAAAAAAAACAAATCTATTCATCAGTTTAGGCCGATATATATTATTCTACATATTTTTGGTAAAACAAATTGCAATAGGCGTATATTGGTTGTTTTACACAAAAACAAACTATGGGATAGATTTATGGACTTTTATTCTTTTTTATTGTTTTTGCTGGTAATAGCGGCGATCTGATATTTTCAGCGGGACTGCGACATTGCGGCGGACAAATCTGACCCCAAATGACACTTTTTGGTGACCAGTGACACTATTACATTGATCAGTGCTATAAAAATGCAGTGATCAATGTATAAATGACACTGGCAGGGAAGGGGTTAACATTAGGAGGCAATAAAGGGGTTAACTGTGTTCCCTGGGTGTGATCTAACTGTAGGGGGGGTGGGCTGGCAGGGACATGACAGAGATCACTGTTCCCGATCACTGGGAACAGAAGATCTCTGACACTTCATCTGGCAGAATGGGGATCTGCCTCATTTACATAAGCAGATCCCCCATTCTGCCTCTGTACACTGCGATCTCGGGTCCCCGGCGGACATCGAGACTGCCGGACCTGCAGGCACACACAATCCCTCATGCACCACCGTACAGCTACGGCAGTTCACGCAGGAGAGCCGACCTGTGGCAGTACAATGACAATGGTCGACAAGAGGTTAAAGCCTACTGTGTGCAGCAGCCCCCCTCATACTTACCTGAGCCCCCTCTTGATCCAGCGATGTCCACGAGTGCCTCACCCACCCCGGACTCTCCCTCCTGATTGGCTGAGACACAGCAGCAGCGCCATTGGCTCCCGCTGCTGTCAAAGCCAGTTAGCCAATGAGGAGAGAGAGGGGGCAGGGTTGAACCACAGCTTTTTTGTCCGAATCGATACACAGAGTTATGGCTCGGCTCGGGTGCCCCAATAGCAAGCTGCTTTGTGGGGGCATTCAACAGGAGGGAGGGGCCAGGAGAGCCGAAGGGGGACCAGAGAAGCGGAGGATCCAGGCTGCTCTGTGCAAATCCACTGCAACAGAGCAGGTAAGTACAACATGTTTGTTATTTTTATAGAAAAAAAAAACAGACTTTACAATCACTTTAAAGTGTTATTAAACCCACAACAGTAAACTAAGGCGTTAATCCTCTGCATTGTGTAAAAATGCTGTTTGATCCGGTCTTCTCTAATCCTCCCCTTCTTTCACTCTCCTCAATCTATCTTCCTGCTAGAACAGAGCCTTGGGGTCACTCTGCACATGCTCAGTTTGGTGTGTATTGCTAGAGAGTTTTTATTTTCATGGGACGGTGCATGTGATCAGCACAGGGCCAATCAGCACTGTCCAGACAGAGGGTCAGGGGCCCTGCAGCCTCATAGGACAGTGGAGTGAAAGATGTCCTACAAGCTTTAACCAGTGCTTTTCTGAACACTGGTAGAAGCCAAAAGACTGCTATATACTACTGTACTGATGAGAAAAGGTATTTAGCAGTTAATAGTTACTAAAACCATTGCATTTCCATGTTCTTTGTGCTGTGAAAGACCACATATAGTTAATGCAGGGTACTGGGTTTAGTAATACTTTAAAGAGGTACTTTAGTGCCCTTTACATTTGCCACCCCACCCCCACACTGCCACGCATTGTCTCTTCTGCAATAAAATACACTTACCTGCCTGCTCACAGCGTTGTCCCATATGTAAACTGAACTGCACATGCTCAGTTCAGTTTACATTGCTGGCACGGTCCCTATGTGCTAGGATGACTGACCGCTAGACAAGTGCATGATGTCCTCCCATGCCGGTCAATGAAGAAGGGGTTTTGAATATACTACAGAAGGGCAAAGGCAGACATCCAGAAGATGTTGTCGTCGGTGAGGGACAGTGACCACTGAAGGAAAGGTGAGCTTAACTTAGTTTAGTTCAGCTTTATTGCGACAGATACACATTACTTAGCATACATGTACTTGACATGCAAAAATATCAAATGGGCCAGCACAGTTACTAAGTGGTCAGCAATTCTGCCTTGCAAGCTAATGAAATGGTCCTCAGCGCAATCACTATGGTGGGAGTGTGCAGAAAAACCAACATCACATCAACTATAAGTGCCAAACTCAATATGAAAAAATTCTACCAGAAACCCATATACATGGTTGCCCCAATCTTCTCATCATGTGCAATACCAAAAATGAATGGTAAATAACTAAAAAGACTTGAAATAGAAGTGAATAAAAAATGTCTTCTAAATGTTCAAGTCCATGTCCTTCAAATATTGCAAACTGTGTCCACTGTAGATATTTCTTCCACTTGTGCTGAAGTTATTATATCCTCCTTATTGAATATATGTGTATATCTCTTTAAGGTGCAAAACCCATCATCAATGTTCCAATGCTCTCACTTTCCAGTCTGACCCAACAATCATCAGGTCAAATGCACTTTAAAAGCCAGGAATGCTATTCCAAGGATGCTGTTCATCTTTCTTCAGTGTTGTCACTTGAAAAGATAGAATAAAATATTTACAAAAATGTGAGGGGTGTACTCACTTTTGTGAGATACTGTATGCTCCGATCTGTTGAGCTGTCTTTGTAGTCCTGATGCTGATATTTAAGCTCCATGCACACTGTATCTGACCGTTTTTGGTAGTTTGGGCATTTTTTTAACAGCCCAAAAATGCCACTTTATGTTATCCTATGTGTCCATGCACACATGGACGTTAATTGTCGTTTATCAGCAGTGGCGTTTTTGGGCTGTTATCTGAACGCCCTGAATTGGCGTTCAAAAGTCGTGTGACCACAAAAAAACGTTAAACGCCGCTAAACGCTCATAAACGCCGGTAAATGGCTGTTTATCGGCCTCCAGCGTTTTTTGCAGTCAATGGAAGCTAATGAAGAAAAAAAAGAAAAGCCCAAGAACGCTGACGCCGATAAACGCCGGTAAACACTGCTTACAAAACGCTGCTTACAAAACGCTGCAAAAGAACGTTTTCTAAGCAGCGTCTCCTGCCCGACGCCGAGAGAGCCCAGATAGCGTTCAGTGTGCATGGAGCCTTAATGTTTGTTACTAGCATACTTATGTCATTGTATCTTGTTTTACCCCTACCTTGGTTTGTATAATGCAACTTTTAAATAAAGGAATTACAAAAAAAAGTGTTTCCCAGTGCTAAACCTTTCATCCAATTTCTAAATTGCTGCATTTGTAAGTTTCAAAAGCCAATATAAAGGAATAATAGTGGTAAAAAAAAGCACTGTTTAACTAATCATTTTTTTTGTATAATTCTCCTTATTGGGCGCGTGTCCTATTTCTACATACTTTTGCTAATAGGTGTTTCTCGTTCCCATTTCCAAAAGTTGGGAGGTATGTTTAAAGAAACCAATCAGGATAAAGAATAACTTTACTTAAAGACATTATAAACCTTTCTACCTGCGCCTTGTTTTTTTCACCTGCATAAGAAGTGCATTGCCCATGTATTTTAATGGTTTATTTGTTTCCCTGTATGCACAGTTTATAGTACTGTAAATCTTGACATTCTAAGGTCTGAAGTTTCTGTTTGTCTATAAATATGCGGCATGGCACTGCACAGGTTAATGCAAGAACTCTGTCTGTAGTCTAAGAGCTGAAACTTCCTGTGAAGAAACTATATAAGCCACATTCCCCGAGTCTCTCATTCTATTGCTCTGCAGGTAAAAGCTAATCAGCAATTAGGTCTGACACTGACACAAACAGGCAGAGCAATTAACAGAAAGTTTCCCATGCAGGTTAATCACATTTGCGTTCCCACACTTGTGATGCAATACAGAGGAAATGGCAAGGATTGGATGCTGTGTGACCCAGAACAAGAAGTTGCCTATCCCTTTACAGAACAGGGACAAGCTAGGCGAATGAATACATGGACATAGGGGAATTGATCAGCCATGACAATACAAACTGCAGTCTCAACATGTAAGCCCATCTTTACAAGGTAAGGTAAACAGCGCAGGGAATAGAACCACACTAAATATTGAAACAAATACTTCATTTGACAAACCCTTTCCATGACCTGTGTGTGGAAGCAGCGGTCTCCAGGTAGAGGTTCAATACACCCCATTTGAGTCAAAGCTAGAGTTCTCCAATCATCAGGAAAGCAAGAGTTTTCCTGATTGTTGACTCAGCAGAGGATAGGTCAGATCTCTGCAGAGAGACCATTGTTTCTATAAATATAGCAAGGCTTCTGCTCTGCAGATAGCACAAATAGCTGGCAGGGGATAGGTTTTCTTACTCAGGCTGTGACTGCTTTTCCTGCTTTCTTTTTTTATAGATTTTCATAGAACACAAAAATACAGGAACATTACAGCACAGAACAAAAAGTCAGGGCATGGCAGTATATATCAATCCACACAGTAAGAATCGGTATAGAGATCATCAGGGTTCAGGCACATAAGAGGTTCAGACAATAAATCCCCACGGAGTGGGAAGTTATAAAATAACAGCTGCAGCACATTGAGGATACATTCAGAATGTTGTCTCCTGATCTCAGCATGGTAGACCACTGGCTTGGGGAACGTGCCAGAAATAAAAAGGTATGTGTGTTAACAAATCTATGAGGACAACTAAAGAAAGGTAGGAAAAAAATAGTATGAGAAGTGGAAAGGAGAAAGTGAATTTAGAGAAAGCAAGAAGAAGGAAATAACTTGGGGGTTTTGTAAAGGTGGGGGGATAAAATAGTTATGGGAGTAGGAAAGGTTAAAGGAGATGGGATCCAGGCCTAAGACAGGTTGGGATAGACTACATGCGGTATGTCTCAGACATAAGTCATGGACCTAGGTGGTCAACGGTTGTTTGAAGTTGTCTATGCAGGAAGATTCAATCCAACAGAACCAAGTGGCTGTAAATTCAGATTGTGTATTCTTCAAAGCAATAGTGAGCCTAATGTATTCCACTTGTCTATTCCACTGCTGGATGGTAGAGGGCAAGACAGATTTCCATATAAATATTCCAAGGAATACAGGAGCAGGCAGCATGTGCCAAGTGTCTGATCAGGGGCGTATGTAAAGGCAGTGCTGGGACAAGGTCATCCAGTGCCCAGGGCAAAGATGGCAAAGTGCACCCCCCCTCCCCCGTTCACAATGTGAAAGATTAGTGGATCCTGTGCTGAGCATTCACTCACTTGTCAAAAACACTGCCACTGTCACTACCCCTGTCATCCTTGCAACAGAAGGAAGGCGTCTTCATCCCTATAGTAAACCACTGCAGCCAGGGAAGCCGCTCCTCCAGTGCACCCCTTGTTCCAGCCTTGCATACAGGGTTCGCAGGTGTTGCAATTGCAATCCAGCCCTATGCTCCAGGGTGCCCTTGCAGCCTCCTGTACTCCTGGATAGGAGGGGTGGCATATAGAGGAACCGATCGATTCCCTCCAGGAGGGTTGGGTTCCTCTACATGCCGCGCCCTGCCAACCCCCCTATCCACCTCCTGCTGGTGGTAATTTGTTCTATCCCTGCCCCTTATGTTAACACCTCCTGCTGAGATTGGGCCCCTGTGAAATCCCCCTACCCACCGTTATCCCCTGCAGCTCTGCTGGGTTCCTCCTCTCACGCTGGTTGCTGTGTGGGATGCTTTCAGGATGGAGAGCAGGGAAGGGGCCGGCGTAGGTCGGCATTTACTGTCCCCTTCCTTGTTTTAATGAATAGAATCAGTGATCCGTACCGATCACTGACTCTGTCCATTCATAACTGAGGCATAGTAAACTGCGTTTACTATGCTTTTGTTTGTGAAGAAACGGGAAGCTCTGCACAGAGCTATTCCTGTCCATTCATTCTGTGCTGCTGAGGCTGTCTCAAAGGTGAAACATCAGAGGTCAGTTTAGACCCCTGATATTTCACCAAAGTTCCCCAAAAAAAAAAAAATTGTAAAAAAAAATAAATAAATAAGATGGTAAAAAATAATTAATAAAATAAAATAACAAAAGTAAAAAATTACTCACACCAGTGGTTGTAACTACCAGGGTCGTAAAGGTCACAGTAGCGACCGAGCCCTGGCGTTCTGCCACCATAGGGGAAGACCCTGGCCAGGGGTCAGGGGGGTCCTTTATGGTTTCTTGTACCGGGTCCCTGAAAGTTCTTGTTAAGTCTCTGTGTCTGATCACTGAGTTTCGAAGGACTGTGCAGGGAATAAGTTGTGATGTAGAAAAAAAAAGGATAGTGATTTAGGAATTAACCTAACAGTACATTTTTGGGCTAATTTGTGTATTTAGGTCCAGTATGCATCTATGGCGGGAGGCTGTGGCTGTTTTATTGAGAAAACAAACTAACAGGCTTTGCACGCCTTTTATTTTGATGCAGCAGTGCATGTAAGGGGTAACTCCACTTTAGTGGGGGAAAAAGTAGTAAATAAAGAAAAATTAATATAGCGTATACAATTGCGACAAGTCACATTGCAACATGGAGGTGTTCTGTACACAGAATGTATACATGGCAAGTGATGGTGCGCAAAGGGGTAGATGCGTGCAATAAGAGAGATACGGGCATATGGTGTATGAGAACAGGAAAGGAATGAAAGGGTAAAAACGAAATAATGCTAAAAACAAAAAGAAATCTATGCACCATATAAAAACAAGCATATAAAAAACGAACAAGATAGGTATATATTAACCAGTCCAAAGAAGTGCACCGAGGGCAGCCTGAAAATAAGGACCCAGATCACGTAGTCCAATAACTGCAAAGACAAAACACAAAGGCAGGCGCCTCTAAGTGCAATATGCTAAAACTGTTTAATTGGAAGGCAGAATAAAAACACTCACAAAGGTAGAGCAGTAAAATGCATGTCGGCTGATCCTATATCATGTAGATCGCTGTCACTCTGGGGAGATCCGGGATGTAATGAGCTGGGGCCAACTCCTCTATTCGTCCGCGCCGTACCTAGATGTAGAAGCCGGCTGGTAGGAAGCGGGAGCGAGGCTTGGGATGCAGCTGGGCGGAAGTCCTAGCGTGACAGCGTCATCAAAGGGCGACGCGTTTCGTCGGCTGGCAGGTCAGGTGGTGTGTGTCCTGCGCCACTTCCTCAGGCAATCGAGAATGATCAGTCTACTGGAATAGCTCTTATCTACATCTTAAATAGTCTATGGGGACCCCTGGTGACAGGAGGTTGTAATGGACTATGCGAGCTCATCATTTATGAATGGCAAAAAACACCGAACAATGAATATAACGGAAAGTACTCCCATAGAATCAACTAATTAGCAATGGATTATTAAAACATTATTATGTATAAACTATAATAGTAATACAATAATCATTTCATGAAAATCACTCATGAAATACTAATAAATAAATAGCCATCAATAACATGAAGATCAATAAAAAACAATAAAGAACAATAAAAAATGATGTAAATGGAGGGGAAGTGGGAATGAAAAAAGGGGATAGGGGGGAGGGGGGGGGGGGGGTAAACAAAAAAGGGGGGGAGGGGGAGGGAGAAAAGAGGGAGAAAAACGGGGAGTGTATATATCTATACAGATATACTGAAAACTGTACAACTTCATATGAGTACCGAAAGGACAGTGGTATAGTTAGAGCCACTGTCAGCTTTTTTTGAAAACCCCAATGTATTGTGTAAACACAGATCCAACTATAAGTAGGTGTCTAAAATAGGTTTGAATATGTATCTAGGCCGCAGTCTAATAATGATGTGTTACATAGATATAATGATGATTGATAGTTCCAAATGAATCTAAATTTAGGGGTGTAATCCCAGAATTAAGTGTATAATGAATGACCTAAGAATAAACAATAAACTCGAGGTCTCTTATGGCATCTATAGAAAAGGAAATTCGTGAATACAGTGGGTGTATGATTATCAACAAATGATATTTATAGGG
>BLSH010217607.1:637530-660653 GCA_018402905.1 Glandirana rugosa | reverse complement strand
CCCCCCCCCCCCCCCCCTATCCCCTTTTTTCATTCCCACTTCCCCTCCATTTACATCATTTTTTATTGTTCTTTATTGTTTTTTATTGATCTTCATGTTATTAATGGCTATTTATTTATTAGTATTTCATGAGTGATTTTCATGAAATGATTATTGTATTACTATTATAGTTTATACATAATAATGTTTCAATAATCCATTGCTAATTAGTTGATTCTATGGGAGTACTTTCCGTTATATTCATTGTTCGGTGTTTTTTGCCATTCATAAATGATGAGCTCGCATAGTCCATTACAACCTCCTGTCACCAGGGGTCCCCATAGACTATTTAAGATGTAGATAAGAGCTATTCCAGTAGACTGATCATTCTCGATTGCCTGAGGAAGTGGCGCAGGACACACACCACCTGACCTGCCAGGCGACGAAACGCGTCGCCCTTTGATGACGCTGTCACGCTAGGACTTCCGCCCAGCTGCATCCCAAGCCTCGCTCCCGCTTCCTACCAGCCGGCTTCTACATCTAGGTACGGCGCGGACGAATAGAGGAGTTGGCCCCAGCTCATTACATCCCGGATCTCCCCAGAGTGACAGCGATCTACATGATATAGGATCAGCCGACATGCATTTTACTGCTCTACCTTTGTGAGTGTTTTTATTCTGCCTTCCAATTAAACAGTTTTAGCATATTGCACTTAGAGGCGCCTGCCTTTGTGTTTTGTCTTTACAGAATGTATACAGACCCCCCCTTCCCTCCCAAGAAACATAATTTCCTGCTTCACCAATTTTTCCAGAAGTCTGCCCTAAGATACAAGTCAGATTTCAGGCATCCTCTGCAACAAAAATGCCATTTTTGATGAGATACTCCCAATAGGAAATCATGTCTAAAGGGATGCCGTCCCAGCAGCTTTCCTCATTAGTGCCCTGCAGGTTCAGCAGTTAGTTGGTAATTACGAAACCTCTCCCATTAGGTTCACTTTCCCACATGGACACAGAAAAAGACACAGGGATTTCTTCAGAATAACAAAAGGTAGGAATCTGCAACAAAGTTTGTTAAAATCCTTGTAATGTACATAGATCTCCCAGAGGGGAATGTTGTTTTCTCAACAAAAGTGGAACTGCTCTTTAAACTGAAAGTTCAATAGGCCTCTTGCACACTCAGTGTTTGCCCAGAGCTTCTAAATACTTTTTCTGCTGGTAAGAGGAAAGCAGCAGAAAAACTGCGCCTAAAGCCATGTTTTGCAAATGCATTCAGGATCGTCAAGTATTGGGGTGTTCATTCATTCTATTGACCAGAATATTCATTTACTCCAGCCAATTAAATAAATGAGCTAAACGCGCTTAGCAGTTAAGCGCGTTTAAACCTGTTGGGTGTTTTTTTCTCCCAAAACACGCCTCTCCTGAACGCTCAAGTGATGGGCTTTGTTTTTTAATCTAAATGCTTATAAAGACCTATGTGTGCATGGCCACATAAGCTAACATGAAGGAACATTAGAGGCAGGAAAAAAAAAAGGTGAAATGATGTCAAAAGCAGCGTTTCTGATGCTCCGTATGCATGAGGCCTTATACTGTGCATAATGAAGTCTCAAAGTAATTTTTCAATCTTAGGTGGTCTTTGTCTGTTAACACATGGTTCTATATATCTTGTTATTATATAGATAATATAATTGTACCATAGTTATACCGCACTGCCTGTATAACTAACCTAAACAATCATCTCAACAGAAGGCGGACAGAAGATATGACATCGCATCGTAGCGCATTTTGCTTCGTACACACGCATTTTTTAGGATCACGGACATTTCAAGGCTACTTATATAGAATCTCATTTGCGATGCAATTGCAATCTGTCCAGCTTTAAAGATGAACTTTTTTTGCTTGACATCATCAGCGACATACGTCTTGAAAAAATACAGCCGCTGTCATTGTAACTGAAATATGGAGTCATTAGTGGAGGCTAAACTGTCAATGAATAACGTCCTTAATTCACTGTTATCACTGAAACACCATATGTCACATCCACTGGTCATATGACAACAGCAATGGAAGACTTTGCTAAACGAGACTCTTTTCCTATCTGCTGAGAAAGAACAATTTTTCTTGCAGTCCTGTGAAATCTTTAACGCTGCACATCATGCCGCATCGTGTATATTGCCTGGTAAGACGTGCTTCAGTAATCAAAAAAGCGATGACAAAAATTGCTGGGAGAATATATGACTTCTCAAATTTCCCAATTTTATTTTTTATTTTTTTTTCATCAAAGCATACTACCTATTATTCGCTTTGCGGTTGTACCAATGTAGACGTTTCTAAACTTAGCCATTTGTACAATAGTATGCGGACTTCAATGTCATTTAAAAAGAAAAATAGTTCAAGGTTGTCATTATCAGGTTTGTCAGAACTGTAATGGGGATCTTTCATCAACTTTACAAGTCTACATGAATACATTCCTTGCATGTCACAATAGATATACATCAAACGTATCATTTTTCAGAAAAGCTCCAACTTTTATCATTAAAAACAGTGCTTGAGCTTCAGTCCAGTGACCTTGCCTAGGCTAAAATTATGTCATCAGTCTGCTGCAGGCAGGAGGAAGCATTTCCACAGTTTCCTTTTCACCAGTGATCAAACTGCTATATTGTAACTGTAGGGATTTAGTATTTTCCAAATACCTTTTTTACATTTTATATGATCTATAAGTAGCAACGAGCTAGTCAGTATCTGTGTCTCTTCAGTGACTGCTCTCTAAGCCAGTGGTGGTAAACTTACCTAAAATAGGGGCCTTGAGTGTGGCTCCAACATCACCGAAGGGCCCCACATTAAGTGAATGTTATACAGAAAGCTTTCAACGACTGCAGATATGCTACAGGAGATGGTCACAGACTGTAGACATACTACAAGACATGGTCATAGACTTTAGACATGCTGCGGTAGATGGTCACAGACTGTAGACATGCTACAGCAGATGGTCAGAGACTTAAGAAATGTTACAGGATGCAGTTGGAGACTGTAGACATGCTACAAGACATAGTGAAAAAGTGTAGACACGCTACAAGAGAAGGTCAGAGACTGTAGACAAGCTACATGAGAGGGTCAGAGACAGTAGTTATGCTATAGGACAGGGATATGCAATTAGTGGACCTCCAGATGTTGCAGAACTACAAATCCCATGAGGCATAACAAGACTCTGATAGCCACAAGCATGACACACAGAGGCAGAGGAATGATGGGACTTGTAGTTTTGCAACAGCTGGAGGTCCGCTAATTGCATATCCCTGCTATAGGAGATGGTTAGAGACTGTAGATATATGTATTGTTAGAGAGTGTGGATCTACTTCAAGAGACAGTCATAGACGGGAGAAGGTTTTATGAGACTGCTAGAGATCACGTCCATTACAGCCCCTTTACAAAATAAATGCTTTCATATTTGTGCTCCCTACAGCCACCTTAAAATGATTTATGCCACATTTAACATTCCTCTTAGCAACACCCATTATGAAAGATCACAGGAAGAAAATAAAAAGAGAATGGCAAAAAAGTATATGTGAAAAAAAAAACAAACCAAGTAATTTACCTACTAGAAGCTGGTATAAAAATATTTTACTTTCACTGGCTTTAGGAAGCACCAAAACACAAACTACTGTCTACCAGGAACTAAAAAGCACTATTGCGCTACCAAACATTAAATAAAAAGTGTACTCAAGCTGCTGACACTGCAACTTTCCCAAATTGTATGTAACACTGTAAACCCAAATGTGCAGCGCTTTGAAAATAGATATGAATGAGCAATATTAAACCAGTCATACGTGAACAGTGTTGAAACAAAAATCACATATAATAGACAAGGAAGAGGCTAGACTGAAGGTCAACCCAATCCGCACCATAAGGTAATTCGTCCAATGATAATCACAAAAAAATGTCCTTTAGGTGGACATAGTAAATCCGTGCCCAAAGAAAAAATACAAAAAAGAAAAAGAAAAAGTTCATAAGCAGTCCTTCACCCAAAAGAACACCAGTGGAGTGACCAATACTTCAGTAAGCTGCAATACACCGGCATGCACTGTGCACCTTCACCACAAGTAATGGGTACTCTTACCAGATATAAGAGATTAGAGCGTATCTGAGATAATTATCCAGGGCAGTCAAGTGGAGGTCGTAGGACTGTACATCAACCACAGCATTTACGTATCCAGCCACCGATTTGGGCTACACAGATGAATCCCCAGGCATAGATAGAAACATCAACCAAGATTCTGACGTGCCTCAGTAAGGATACAGAAAAGAGCTCCACATAGCATAATACTGTTGACCAGTGTGGTCTATTTAAAAAGTATTGCACTTACATGATAAAATCCATAAACAGGTAAATTGGAATTCCAATCGGATAAAAGCAGGAGCGTAATACTAGACAAGCAGGTTAGCCTCATACGACGCGTTTCGTCCGCTAGGACTTCAACAGGGGTATGGGCGACCTGCTCTCACCACGCTCTATTTATAACTAAAAAATCTTCAATAGATGAGGGGCCACACCCAGAACCCTCCCTGGGCGTGAGCTGTAAACCTCACTTACGGTTTGAGCTTCAATGATGCTCATTGGTTAGGGTATCTGGGCGGGAACCTCACAGTGTAAACATAAACAGAAAAAAATATTTGTATGTATACTTCATTGTAATACATTCAATCAATACAGATATACAATACAAATTGATACTTAATGAAATATAGGTACCTAGCGGCAATATATCCCACGAACATTACACCCCGTATCGATGTTTAAACTACATGAACTCAATCATCGTGTAGAGCATTTGTTAGTGAGAGAAAACGAGACCATAAATAGCCACCTTGTATCAGCTCCAAACGTGATAAATGGCGCCGACAGCCAATGACTTAGGGACCTCCATTGCATACTCAGCCCGGAATACCATCAGGCCGGAAGCGGAAATTACATCAGACCTGAACCGGAAGTGACGTCATATCCTGGCGTCAATTCCGGAACTGGAAACGTCAAAATATGCATGTAAATTCAGCCTGGAGTAGCGTCAGGCCGGAAGCGAAAATGACGTCAAACCTGGAACGGAAATGACGTCATAACCTGGTGTCAATTCCAGGGCCAAAAACATCCAAAGAGAGTTGAATTTAAATAAAATACTTAAACCAAGAATCCTATTATCTAGAGGGGCAAGGGACTGTATGAGCAAGAGGCATCAGGTAAAGGAAGTGTAACCGAGTCACTCAGTCGCAAACTGCGACGGATATGACGCACGGAACACCAACCTACAACTCCCGTCCATATAACCCTCGCCCCAATAGACCTCGGGTAACCACCAACCATGTAGGTTAATGGGACAACCAAGGAATTCATTGGATAAATAAAAATTGAAGCATAATCATTCAATGTCAGAAAATGAATATAAACACTGTAAATTGTTCATTGACATAATCAGTCAAGGTGGTGTTCACGTAATATCCAATACTAACAACCACCGACCGGAACAATACGGGAAAAAAAGAGGCAAAAAAAGCAGATGGTTCACAGTGGTGCCCAAAATTGGCAAAGAGGGGGCAAGAAAAATTGCGGGGTAAAAACCCTTCACCGGCCAGTTTATGTCAATTACATAGGGGGAAACTAGGCTCGAATTATAAACGCGTTGATATCCCACTCAACGTTAATTCCCAACGGCCAGTGAGTTTTAAGTTCATATATCCCTTCTGGATAAACCACTAGTCCTAGCCCCCCCTCTCCAAGGGACCTCAAACTTATCAATGATGGCGAAAGAGGTACCCTTTAAGCTTCTGCCATGATATTTCAAGAAATGTTTCGGTACCGTATGCTTGGTAGACCCCTTTAAAATACCGGTGATATGTTCGTTTGCTCGAACATAAAAGGGGCTCGTGGTACGACCAATGTACTATTTCTTACAGGGACAGGTAGTCATATACACTACATGCTTGGTAGAACAAGTAGCGAATTGTTTAATTTGATAATTTTGACCAGTGACAGTGGAGGTGAAACCCTCAACCCTTCGAGACCTACAATGGTTAACCTGGCAAACCTTACACTTCTTACATGGGAAATAACCCTTGAGGTCCCTAAAAAAGGAAGGTTTCACCGGGGGGTTGATGACATTAGGGGTGACTTGGTTACGAATTGAAGTGGCCCCCCGTATTTCAGTATTGTATTGTTTTCCAAAGATACACAAGGATCCTGTCAATCCACCTTGCCGACCGATTGTGAGTGGGATCGATTCCCTCACGTCTCGTGTCGGCCGGTATATTGACACGACGGGCAGGGAGGGGGGGTTGCCATTCAGAGTGCTGCCAGCACCGCACCTGGGGGGTGCTGTCAGTGTCACGACAGCACATCCCCCGGACGAGTAAGTGCCACGGGGGGTGGGGTTTGCTGTTTTTTTTGCCGCCCCCCCTCCCAAAAAACTCACCAGCTGCCACTGGACTACATTCCTATATTCAGTGGGACCATGTCGGATCACAGCAGAATTGGGATATTTGGAGGAGGCTGAGAGCAACAGAAGAGACTTTGAATTAAGAATACATACTTGAATAGATTTTTTTTTTAAACCAGAGTTTAGTCGCTTCGACGGACTCTCTCACCGGAGGCAGCTGATGCACTGTTTGCCCAAATTACACTCTCTTGATTACATGAAGCCTTTAGGAAAACACTGGAAGACCCTATAGGCTTGACTGAGGTTGAGGAGGCGATCAGTATAGATAATGGGGCTTTGGGACACATTTCTACACCTGGGTGGCTGCATTGTACTCATCCCCTCAAGCACATGTTAAGTACGTGGGCTTTCAGTCACCAACTTTCTCTTTCACACTGGCTAGAGCCATTAGCACAACTCATGCGTCACCATCCTGATATTTCAGGCCCAGAAATTACTGGTAATCAGTGACAATATCACTAATCCCACTGCCAAATCCAAGATTTTGAACATTTCTTAGTCTCTTCACTACATGTCTCTTTCCCTTTCTTGTGGGAACCGAAACGCCTCACCTACCTAGGAATCAATCTTACTTCCTCCTACACCACCTTATATGAGGCTAACTATCCACCACCTTTCCATAAATTAAAACACGTATTAATAGCCAGGTCCAACTTTCCCCTGTCCTGGCTGGGTCATATGCGGTGGTTTAAATGACCTATTTGTTGAAGTTACTATACCTCTTTCAGGTCCTACCCCTACATGCATCATACATTTTGCATTCACATCAAAATCATGTCTTATGATTCATTTTGGCGACACAACAAATCCAGAATAGCTAGCTACACTCTCTTTTGTAACAGAACTCAGGGCGAACAGAGAGCTCTACACTTCCAGAAATACTTGGCATACCTAACCAAGTATCATGCGACTACTGAAATTCCCTTCTGGGTCTCTTTGAAGGAGACTGACTGACTCCCTGGGTATAGATAACTTACTATGACTCCTCCTGAAGGACAGAGCTTGTATACAAAATCTCATTACACTGTACTCCCTGAAACTTTGGGATGCTCTTAAATATTCTGGATGGCTCCAATCTCCACACTTGCCTTCACTTTCATTTCTACATAACCCATCCTTCTCCCTGGACCTTGAAAACTTGCTTGTTTAAGCAATGGTTGCGTCATGAAGCTACTTGTTTACATACTCTCCTTATGTCCAATGGGGTTAAGTCATTCCAAACTCTTCAACGCGTTTACACCTTACCTGCCTCCAAAATATTTCACTATTTTCAGATGAAACAATATGCCAGTTCTCTGGTCCATAGCCATTCCAATAGAACTCCTTTTGAGCGTACATGCAAGGATGATCCTCATGCCCATTTATGTTCTCCTTGCTGTATAATCTACTATTGGCAGGAACCCAATCATGCATATATGTCCAAATAGTCATCTGACTTCAATATTAGAATAGAACCGGAGAAATGGTCCCAGATCTTGGATACCACTAAGTCTTTCTCTTGATATGCTTTGGCACTGGAGTCTAATTACAAATTGTTATTGATATTTGGTCACAGCAGGAGTCATGAAGTACACCCCAGGGCACACGGGACCTGTTTTCAAGGGTGCCCAGATCCAGGGACATATCTCCATGTATGGTGGACCTGACTGGTAGTTCAGAGATTATGAACTCATATATACAATTTATCAATACAAGATCTCCATAATGATCAGCAGCACTTAAAGCATAAGGACAGAAGGAAAAAGATCATCGTGATCCCAAAGTCCCAAAGTCTTTTAAAACATATCCATGAAAGTCTTCCTTATGATAATGAAATCTTCACCCAGCACCACAAGTGACACTAGCACCTTCCCTCGTCAGTGGTACACTCACTAAATGTCGGTGCCGCACACTCGCGTGTTTAGCAAATGAACAGGGTCCCTTATAGGGTTAAAGTGTTACTAAACCCACAACAGTAAAATCTGTCTGTATATGCAGAATAGCATGCTTGCTACACTCACTGTGTAACTTAAGGGGTTAATCCTCTGTATTGTGTAAAATGGCTGTTTGATCTTGGATGGCCAGATATTTCCTTTTTGCCCTGTCTACTATATTAGACTATACTACATGCAGGCAGGGTAGAAAGGTTGCACGTGCTCTGTTCAATCTTCCTGTTTCACATGGACACAGACTGCAGTGCATTTCTAGAGGCAGTGAGTGTTTAGTTGTGAATGGAGCATGTCATTGGCAAATCACCAATCAGCTCTGGCCGGATTGTGGGTGAAGGAAGTTGCTTCATCAGAGTGAAATCTCCTCCCACATGAACACTGGGGAAGTCCTGGCTCCTTGCAGCTTATCACCAGACTGCAATATACAGATGAGAAAAAGGTATATAGCAGCAGTATTTTGATATAAAAAAAAAAGATTTAGAAGATGTGTGCACTGTGGGGGGGGGGGGGGGGGAATTGTTTTTACATCGCTAGGTCTAGTAACACTTTAATGTCTTTACTACATCTCTCTCCAGTCAATGGACAAAGCTCTTGTATGCTCACATGAGGAGGGGGAAGATAAGAAGAACCCACTAGTGCAATAATGTCTAAAACCTCTAGTTTATTAAAAAATCTTCAACAATTGCAATTACATACAGCATGATAGATCAAACACAACGCTGGGGCAAAAGCAGTCTCAATACAGCAAGTCATGTCTCACCACACCGCTGGAGCCACCGGAGTGTACGCCATGTTGTCAATGAGTCTGGCTGGTTGCCATACAGTCCAATCACGGCTGGTTTCATCTACCGACTTCTTACTAGGAATATATACTATTTATTGGTCCTCCTGTTTGGGTGCTCCAATTCTGCCAGCTGAAGCCCTTCCAATGTAAAACCAGGCAGACTTTCAAGTGTCAATTCAAACTGATGACCCATGTCCTCACAGCTACCATACAAACTCGTTAACAGCAGTTGAAAAATACGTTCCACTCGACCTTTATTAACGAAAAGCTAACTGCAAGACTGTTGCATAGAGTTTTTAACAGTTTCACCAGGTGTGGGACCCTTGGACCACACATGTTATGCCACCAAATATTCACTGTAAGCTGGTTGACCTGTGATGCCTGCCTTTGCAGTAGAGATTAGTGAGAGGTGTGGTACAACCCCCCCCCCCCCCATCCTATTTTTGCTCTCCCCATTTTTATTCTTCTTTTTCTCTCTATTCTCCTTACTTAGCTCAGTGTTGGAATACATATTTATAATGGCTAAATAATGTACAGACCATGTGACCATCACTCTATACACTTATGCAGGTCTCTGTACACCAGGTTCACTTCAGGCTCTGTCCATGTATATCTACGCTGACGTGTGACATGTTATTAAATAATTCTTTAGTGTCACTTTAGAATTAGGTTGGGTTATATGGACCATTTTAGGTGCAACTGTTGCTTATTGGAGTTCTTCTTTAATCTGTAATACAATCAATACTATTGGGTTAGCTGTGGCATTTAAAAAAATAAAATAAAAGTCAAAGCCCATCATGCTGAAACCAAAGGAAGTTGCTGACAGAAAGCGATAATGATAAATCAAAGGGACATGAAACGCTGTAGCTGCCAGAGTAAGACTCTGAGGACTGAATCACATTGTCATTACATGTGACATGTAAAAGCCATATATCTAGCCGGAGCACTCAGAAATAGCTGGTAAATATCAACAATTGTACAATAATTTGTCACATTACATAACCAGATCTCCAAGGTGATGACGGATCTTACTTGTACATTCAGACTTCAAAAGTGAAAGAAGACGCATCAAAGAGCAACAAAGAAAAACGTTCGGAGGATCTATAACAAACACTGACATGTAACAGGCACTGCATTAGCACCTTCTAATTTCACCGACAACGTATGCAAATCCATTGTTGTGTGTAATGACTGCTCATTAATATTTAAAACTGAGGCTGATTACTATAAATGGGGCATGCCACTTAATAAGGAACTATGGTATACATTCATTAAAGCTCAACTCCAGGCTATTTTTTTTTTCAATAGGACTCCCTAGTCTGTGTAAAAAATGTAGTTTCAGCTGCAATACCCATCTCCGTTTAGGAGATGTAACCTGTAGTACCACTTCTCCACCACAAGATGTCCTTAGTTTTCTGGGATAACTGATGCTGGTAGACTGAGGACACACTGTGAGTGTGGGGAGTAATATCCAATATCCATGAGTTTCTGTTGCGGGTGTTGTTTTAACTTGGTGGTGTTTTTAGGATTGTTTTGGGGCATTGGTCCTATTTCAGGCACTTATAGTTATTTAGATAATCGTATATGGTGCTACAATTACACATCTGCTAAGCATAAAAAACAGTTCCAGTCTTGAAACCAAGGATGCCACAGTCAGCCTCAGGAGGAGCAATGTGTACTCAAGGACTCAAGCAGCCAGCAAATGTTAAGCTCAATAGGTGTTTGTTGGCAATAAGGTCAATAATACAGTACGACAGGTCTCTGTGGGAAAGGAAGGGTATCACCACCACCACAGGTAATTGAGATGCAACGTTGGAAATGCATTTGGTCTGCTAAGTCTCAAAACGATAAGATATTTTTGTGTTTTTTTGATAGTAGTGGAGACTCTGGACCATTTGCAAAGGGTTTGTTGTCTATATTAGAAGGCAGTCATGGACCCACCCCCTCATGGTACCCGGTCATCCTCACGTCAGTGCTGCTCTCTGCATCATGGATGACTGCCCAGTGCTGGAGACGAGGGAAAGAAGAACCTGCACATCATGTGACCAACCCGAAGACTTCCAAAAAAGGTGAAAGATGAATATAAAAAATAGACTGCAAGGTAGGGAGATTCAGGTACTGGAGTCCATAACTGGGCTTTAAGGATTAAAGTAGGGAAGAGTTAGAAGATCTGTCAGGTTTTTAATGAATTCTATGTCACCACTGGGAAGACCATTACACCAGATGAGAAAGTAATAGGAAGTTTAAAATTTTCAAGTTGTCACTAGAACAGGAGGTGGAGTGGATAAACTCTATTTTCTTACCCATCTGTCTATAGGGAATGAAGGGAAGCCACAGACAGACAGAAAAATAAGCTGGAAGCTCATTTTTATTTAAAGAAAAAGTCCAAAGTAGTTTATAGCATTACCCTCAAAGGGGTTTCCAACGCCACTTCAAAACACAAAAGCAAATTGGTATCAAGCCTCCTGGCTTTTTCTTGCAGTATCACTGCTCTAGCCTCAAGCTTAGGCATTGTGTCTGATCCTCCAGACTGAATCACAGCACCACCGTGCTCAAGTACAATTTCTGTACCTCTTTCTCGCAGCTTCCTGCTATAATGGCCCACTCCTTGAACTTTGGGCAGAAGACCTCCTGTCTCCCAGGGGTAGCCCTGATTTACTTCCAGGCCCCTGATTATAAAGGTGGTGCACACCCGCACACACAGCCTGCTGGTCCACCAGTAACACCTAGATCCAGCAATAGAGGCTTCTTCCCTTCCAATACTACTTAAAGCCTCTGGACTCCAGAACCCAACCCAAGAGCTACAAAACCTAGAGAAAACTGTCCAGAACCAACATTCTGGTGCCCTCAACCTACATCCATGAGAGCCCTGTGTGACCTTTAATCCTACTAACATAGTGGCAGCATACAGCACTGTTACAATATACAGTACAGTGGTGTAGTGGTTAGCAATTTTGCCTGGCAGCAAAAGGGTCGCTGGTTCAAATCCCAACCATGACACTACCTGACTGGAGGTTGAATGTTCTCCCTGTGCCTGCGTGGGTTTCCTCCGGGTACTCCGGTTTTCTCCCACCCTCCAAAGACATGCTGGTAGGTAAATTAGATCCTGTCTAAATTGGCCCTAGTATATGTATGAATGTGAGTTAGGGACCTTAGATTGTAAGCTCCTCGAGGGTAGGGACTGATGTGAATGTACAATATATATGTAAAGCACTGCATAAATTGATAGCGCTATATAAGCACCTGAAATAAAAAAATAAATACTTTGGGCATACAAGTTATCAAGTTATTTTTGTAAAAAAAATTACAAATGTTGGTGTGCCAGGGGTGGGGGGAACCAACATTACTGTGGACTGAAATGCCTGTTTAAAAGCAATACAACTGATAAAGAAATTAGGAGCTGACAAGATCTATGGCAGAATCAACAGGTATTCTTTGAACTTATCAAACAGATACAAGATAACAGGAGGTAGTTAGAAACAGAATTTTTTTTTACTATTTTTTTTCCTTTCATAATAAAGAAATAATATTTACAAAACCTCCTTTTGAAAAGCATGCTAACTGCCCCAAAATATTCCTAAAATTTTCACAAATAGTTAAGGTGCATGCAATTTTAAAGTGAAGAGCAGTGAGCAGGACCTTATCTGCCAACAGCATTCATGTCTTCACAATGTACTGGGGTTGCACCTCCTTCACGTTAGAAATTAGGCTGAAGAAATGGGAGATTTGTACAGAAGGCCTTTCGTAGACAAATGTGCCAAGAAAATCGATCTGCAGAGCCAGAATTTTTTGGCTGTTATCTGACAGCTGAACGGTTGATTACTTCCCCGTCTTAATATGATTGAACGATGGTACACAATATGCACAGACCTTTCCTGAGCCTGGAAACATAATTTCAGTATTATCTGATATTGCTGTTCTTACACGTTTCAGACCAACCTTTTCTAATACGTAAGATTTGTTACTGTTTGTGGAAAGATTTTTAATAGAATTTTTTTTACAAGCCTGGAGAATGAGTGTCTTTTGTCTACTGATAGTCTAATAAAAAAAGAAAATTGACGGGCTTGATAAAAACAGATAAGTGGATGTTCTATCTACGGTTAGCAAAAGCTTCCAAATCTACACATCTTGGATAAGCATGCTAAAAGGCTAAATGCTAAATTCTGCCTTGACACCTAGGCAGGCCATGCATTATGCAATTTTTTCCTTCAACCTTTGTTGAAAATTGCTTGATTCCCCAACAGTCAGTGTTGATGGGGGAATCCCTCCAGCGGGGTTATTGTATTCTGACAGCTGTCAGAATACAATGATTACTGACAGCAGCTATAGCCGCTGGCAGTGGTCGAATGAAGAAAAAACCGACAGGCTGGTTGTACTGAAGTCAATTGATAGAATGACACAGCCTGCTCTTAGATAAATCACAATTCGGCTGGTTCCTTCTGCATGGCTGAATTCCAACCAGTCTATGGCTGGCTTACGTTGAACAAATATACAAGAGCAGGGGAACATGTAAACACTTCTAGCACGCTCCACAATGCTCACACACAAAACTAAATGCTTCTTCTTGGTGGTTGGTAGCCATGCTGGTTTACTAATAACTAATCTTTAATGAATAAGCATAGAAACATAGAGGAGTGATGGCATAAAAAAGAACCAAGTGGTCCATTGAGTCTGTCCAATTTTTGGGGATAAGATAATGCTTTCTAAGATTAGTTTTGAACTTTCCTACTGCTAGTTTGAGGTCATGTGCCCATGTTCTTGATCTTGGCTTTATACTGAAAATACTGCCCTCCTGAACTATATTATTTATCTCCATGATGTATTTACAGGTTTCAATCATGTTTCCCCTTTTCCTTCTTTTCTGCACATTGTACATATTAAGTTCCTGAAGTCTCCTCATATGTTCCATTCCTCAGACTTGTCACTATTTTTGTTGCCCTTCTCTGGACTCCTTCTAGCTTATCAATATAAGCAACAAAGTAAAGCAGTCAGTAAGCTGCAAATGCTACCCAGCGATTGGAGTAAGGTTAAAGTCAAATAGTCAACTTAGTCTTACTTAAATCTTCTCTCTTCACTACAAATATTGGAGTCCTTCTAGGGGATGCACACATGCTTCACTGAGATGGCCACTTCCCATTGACTATATAGCAGCAGGGTCCTATCTTGATGATGTCACAAAGAAGAATGGCAACATGACCGGTCAGCTGGGGGTCCAGACTCCAAAACTGGATCACTGGTTGTCACTTACAGAAAAAGAGCAGCGAAAAGCACATAATGGGGAAATAGAGAGGAGGGGGTTAAGTTATACACAGAGATGGGGTTTAATCTGGAGCATATCCCCCATATGGACAGCACAGTGGTGTAGTGGATAGCACTTTCGCCTGGCAGCAAAAGGGTTACTGGTTTGAATCCCAACCACAACACTACCTGCCTGGAGTTTGCATGTTCTCCCTGTGCCTGCGTGGGTTTCCTATGGGTACTCCAGTTTTCTCCCACACTCCAAAGAGGTAAATTAGATCCTGTCTAAATTGGCTCTAATATATGTATGAATGTGAGGGACCTTAGATTGTAAGCTCCTTGATGGTAGAGACTGATGTGAATGTACAATATATATGTAAAGCGCTGCGTAAATTGACAGCGCTATATAAGTACCTGAAATAAATAAATATTCCTTTTGAGAACCCACCAAAGGGCCAGTGACACAAAAATGCTGGCATTACCAGCCCTCTAATGGATTCTTTATGGAAACATATCAGACAGAGCCTTGGCTGGAAGTTTAAACTCTGTCACACGCCACACCAAATGAAAAAAAGAAAAATCAAGGGTAGCGTTCTACTTTAAAAGGATGGAAATGAAAACATTTTTCAGCACACAAATCCCGAGAGTAATTTTATTTTCAAAGTGTTCACTTTACTTTTTAGACTATTAATAATTTGTAGATGATCAGTTTATTCAATTCTCGAGAAGTCTTTAAAACCTCACCCTCTTCCAACTGTTTTTTGGCAGATACTTACAGATATCACTTCCAGAATATTATTTATTTAGAAATCTGTAATAAGCCAAAAACTGCGTTATTCCCAACACTTGCACAAAAAACATCTGTAAGTTCTTTAGCCATTTATTATAGGAATCTGCCTGAACTTCTCTGTTAACTCCTGTTTAAATTGGATGGCAGCTGACCTACTTTGGTGCATTCTGACCTTCACATACACAAAATTCAATTTCTAAGCTAAGATGTCATTAAAAATCATTAATAAGGCTAGGTATACATTCAATGTTTTTTTTTTTTTTGGCAAATCTTATACAAAAGTAATTGGAAATTATCAATAAACTCTAAAACATCAAATTAACCAATGTACCAACATGAAATAAAACTCTTTTGGCAAGTGAACTATAATTGTCACCAAACAGTGAGGCAGTTTCTGTAGTCAACAAGAAAATGTGAAGGGTTGGAAGTAGGCAGACTTCCATTGTTTCTATACATAGTTTGTAACTATATATGCATATTGTGGAGCGATATTTGTTCATTATATATATGGCTCTGCTTCTTGTTTGTACCTTGCTCATATCTCATTTCAACTAAAAAATGTGCTCAGACTGTACAGGGAGGTCTAGGCTACAAAAGTACCATTCAGGGCAAAGTAAACGGTTCCCTTGATAATCCATCTCCTCTGTTACTGATACTTACCATGAGGTCTAGACGGTCTAGGTTTAAAAAGTACCTCTCATTTGCTATTCAGGGCAAAGTAAAAAGTTTTCTTGATGATCTATCTTTTCTGTTCTTGATACCTAATCTATGAGGACTATGGGACACAGGCTGTCTAGGCTTAAAGGAGAAGTGCGGGAAATAAAAAAGACATACTGTGCATACTCACCTATATGGCTGCAGCATCGGACCTCCGCCGGCTCTAACATTGAGAACTGATCGTTTACATCACCGCTGATTTGTCAGTCACCACTTTCTTCTCTGCCCCTCCAGCTCTCACTAGAGCGCCAGGCTGTAGATGGGGTGGGAGCGGCTGGCACAGCCTTTCAATGGTGCACTGAGAAGCTGAGTCAGCTGCCAGTCAGGCGTCTGGGTGGATCCCAACGTTAAAGTCAGGATTCTTGCCGAGGCTGAACTTGCTCAGCCTCCAGTGGGTTTTATCCGGCTGTTGGCTGACTCTGGGTCCCATGAGTGCAGAAATAAGTGTACTCCAGTGACCCAGAAGAGAAGTATGGCCAAAGAAATTTTGGCCATGCTTCTCTTTTAAAAAGAAACTCTCTTGTTGCCTATTTAGGGGAAAATAAAAGGTTTTCTTGATAATCCAATTCAGGTGGTTCTAAGATGTGCCACTTTTACATTGTGTCGCACTGAATGTGTCCCTTTACACTGTGTTGAATTGAATGCGTGAAATGTAAAGGTGGTATCTCTCTTTTGGCGTACAGAGAATAAAACAGTCACAGATAGATTTTGCTAAAGTGACTCGAGTGCATTCCAAAAGTAGCGCAGCATGTACAAGTTCTAGAGAGGTACACAAATTTAGTGCACTCTCCACCACTTTTAGAATGCATTAGAGAGACACTTTCGCAAAATCTGTCTGCACCAGTCTTTATGAATTTCAGGGACTGTGTAAGCAATGTTAAAGCTTACACATGACTACACATGACTAAGGACCTACCTGCACCCCTGCCTTGATCCAGCTAAGGAAAGAAAAATTGTGCTTCTGCAGAGAGGGGAAGTTTGCTCATATGAGGCAATTTGACAATGACTGCTGATAGCCCCCGCCCAGCATGGTATACTCACTGATCCACGTTCCCTTGCCTCCTCACCACTCCTGGAGTCCACCCTGGGAGAGATTTCATTTCGGAGCTTACCCTAGTATATACCCTCATTCCCTGACACATTACAGAGTTTGAGACTGTTGATTGGCTGCCCAAGCTTTAGCTTTGTCACAAGGAGGATGCCACATGTTCTCCCACACCCCCACTGCGCAATGGAGCTAGGGCTATGACTCAGCACAGAAGTGGTGAAGGAGAATTGATAGGTAAGTATACTGTGCTAGGGATATACTGTGCTAGGGATATACTGTGCTAGGGATGAGCTATCAGGACATGCTGTCACTTTGCCCTAAATGGACAAAGTGATAGTGTCTAAGTAACCTGTTGCTTTACTCTTCAAAGTCAAAGCTAAAGGATGCCAACCGCAAATTCCCAGAATTTATGGACTCACTAATTATCTGTATTCTGTGGAAAGAATTAAACATTTCTGACTATTTGGGAACCTCCAATATTATTCTGGGCCTTTATCTGCGGTCTTAATATACAGTTTGTACACCCGGTCTCTGGATCAGGTCTCATCCTCTTTTGAATTTATGAATATACTGTATACCTACATAAAAAAAAATCATGGCTCAATCTTAAACTTTTATGCTTTAGATTTTGTAAATATTAATATGGCTTTTGTGTTGTTGTCCAATTAAATTCATGTTGCAGAAAACAATATAGTAGATAAAGGAAATAATCCTGTATAGCACAGAATATTACCTTCAGCTGAAGAATGTGATAGAAGAAATCCAATTCTTACAACTAGGGATGCTCCAGGACAGAAAAATAATAACCTATAACAATAACCGCTACAAGAAAATAGGTTTCTGTTAAACAGATATTGTGAACATTTAACGTCTGAGCAGAAACAGTTTTAAAGTTTTTAATAAACAAGACTTCTTTTCATTTGGAAAGTAAATTTACTGTCATATTTAAGGTGCTTAAAGCAAAGCTGTCAAAAAGCTAAGCAATTCAAACTGTACATGGGATGAAGAAAATCAGACCTTTAGCTAAAGATGATCCATTGGTTCTAAGGCAACAGAAATGCTATGCTAATTGGGACTTTTCTTTGAACGCCAATCTTAGCCTTGGCCCCTTTGGACTCCCAAAGTATTTGTATTGTTATAGACCAGGGGTCTCCAAAATTTCTAAACAAAGGGCCAGGTTACTGTCCTTCAGACTTAGGGGGTCTGGGCTGTGGCCATTAGGAGTAGAAAAGGTCCCAACGTCGGTGGGAAAAAAATAATACCCCATTGTTTGATTCAGTGGGAATAATTGCACCCCATCATTAATGTCAGTGGCAGGAATTGGGCCCCATAGTTGGTGTCATTGTGTCCATTGTTGGTGTCATTGGGAGAAATTGGACCCCATCATTGGTGTCATTGGGAGGAATTGTGGCCCTTCATTGGTGTCATTGAGAGGAACTGTGGCCCTTCATTGGTGTCACTGGGAGGAATTGTGGCCCTTCATTGGTGTCAATGGAGGGAATTATGCCCCATTATTGGTATCAGTGGAAGAAACAGTGCCCCAAAGGCCAGATAAAACAAGCAAATTGTCACATCTGGCCCCCAGGCCACAGTTTGGAGACCACTGGTGTAAACCAAAGAAGAAGCTTGAGAATTGGTGGTGGGTGGGGGGCAGATATGACTCTAACAGGAAAAGTCAAGTTTTACATTTATTTATATCTAGTTATATCTCTGGATCCACCAAGCACATGTGGTTTTCACTGAAGGTAGCCTCTATTTTTTGTCGGATAATTAATCCCCAAGTAGACACCGCCTGCCCCTCCATTGCCTAATTTAGTTTCTGTTTCATTCTTGCTGAGTAAAATGCCTTTAGTTAGAAATATTTTTAGTACCTAACAAAGAAAATATTCTATGCAATGTACCATGCTGAAACAAACTACGTGCATTGGATTCTACTTCTGATCCTTGGTTAATTGACACTGCCTGTGGAGCTTATCAAATCGGCAAGATGCCATACTGTCTTTACAGACTGGGAAATGGGTCCCAGGGGGAATGGCTGTTGAATAAAATGAGATTATGGACATAACACTCTACTTTCTGTATTTGTTTCTGTCTAGAACTCTGTGTCATGTTTCTGGGCTCAATTCCAACATGAGCACTTTTTGCAGGGCATATATTCTTCCTGCATTTTTCCTGAAGATGCTCCGCAGTCCCCACATAATCCAAAACAATAATGGCAAAATACAGGTAAATCGACTTCCATCCAAATCATTTCCCAAGGTGTGACAGTTGCCATGACTTAGCCCCATGACTAAGCTCTGGGGGCGGAGTGAAATACATTAGGGGTGTGGCCTCGTCAGAATCCAGGCTGAGGTTGCCACTCCATTTACCTCTCTAGGACATCTTAGATGTGCGACTTTCAGGGGCTACCCCTTTTTTTCCTGTGACAATTGCCATGGTGGGGGCATTGGATTACAAGCCTAACTGGAGCAGATTGTGTTGTTAATGTATGTGCCATGGACAGTACTTTGAAGTATAAAAATAGCTTTTTTTTTTTGTTTTCCCATTTTGAAAGGACTGGGGAAGGGTTAGAGCTCCTGTCATGTTTTTATTTCTGCCCCTTCAGAGAGATTTCACTTCCCATCCTAGAGAAGTGTTGTAAGCTAAACCCTTTTCTAGTCAATTTGCCAAGTATATAAGTGAATGAAATGAACCGAACAAAGGGGAAGCAGGAAGTTCTGTTCAGAACAATGGTTCGGTAGTCACCTGTACAGGAAGTAAAGAAAAACCCTCTACCTTAAAAAATAGGAGTGGAATTTCCTTTTAATATTAATAACTGCACAATGGTTTAATACAGCATTTCTAAATATTTCTACTAGAAAGGAACACTTAAATGATATTAAGGTCTCAGAAAACCATTGGTAAAATTAATTAATCAGGATGTCAGTGGGAAAAATGTCTCTTACATTAGCAGTCACTGAGAAGAATGCATCCCTTACAGTGGTGGTCAGAATGCCACTGGTACAAACAAGCTAAAAAGATCCAAAATAGAAAACTAAAAAATGCAAACGTTTTCAACAGCGCAATAATAAATGATTGCATATGTCATAACATAAAGTGCATGTGCTAACAGCCCATCTGAGACAAGACAAATGTCCTTAAAGTGCTTGTGCAGCAAAACTTTAAATCAGGAACTCCTCCACCAGTGCCCCCACGTGAAATCAATGAACACACTGAGGCTCACCAGATGTCCCAAGGTCAATCGGCATGTCTTAAATCTGACGATGATCTCTCCAACAGAATATCCCACAGAATCACCAACTTTCACCATCTAATCTTTCTGTCAAAGTGGCAAGAGAGTGGGTGGGTGTACCAAATTGCTCGCCACACTGTCTTTTCCTCTGAGCTAGGAGAAACCTTAAAGAGGAAAAGACAGTGTGGCGTCTGTGATCACCGCCCTTCCCCCTCTAACAGAACGGAAATCCGTGTTTACTTACACGGACCTCCGTTCTTTCACTGCGGGGGGGCATCGCGGGTAGCCGGCGGCGATCGGGTCCGCCCTACCCGCTCCCTGCCCCCCCGAACATAGTGAGCACGGGCGCGCTCACAGTGAGTGATATCGCAGCCGCCTTCATATGACGGCGGTTTGCGATATCGAGCCACTTTTCCACCGCCAGACGCCGGTCGGCAAGTGGTTAAGGACATTTGTCTTGTCTCAGATGGACTGTTAGCACATGCACTTTATGTTATGACATATGCGACCATTTATTATTGCACTGCTGAAAACGTTTGCATTTTTTAGTTTTCTATTTTGGACACTTTCTTCACTAGGAAGCTAAAAATATCATTGGTGTTATGTTGGTGGCTCTGCCAATTGGCACTAGACCCAAAACTGTGCAGAGGTGAGAGGTCAGTAAACCACAGCCCAAGGAAACTCCCACAGCATCCTGAGGAACCCCTGGGTTCTATGGAACCCTGGTTGAGAATGGCTGGTATAGTGTAATGTACAGTTTAGCTATTATATTGAATTGTAAAGATATACAAAAAAGACAATTTAGGGAACTTTTCACACCCTTTTATTTGTGCTGTAAGCAAAAAATAAACTCAATCTAAACTCTATCTGCTAGTATAGTGTAAGAGATCTGTTATCTCTTTATAATAAATATATGTGTGCAGAGCATTTTTCTTGTATCCTGTTGTAGCTTTAAGGGATAAAGTTAGTACATATACATAACCATTTTTACATTTGTATGTGTATTATAAATATCAGCAAGTTTACCAAATCCTTTTTTTACAATTACAGATTAAAAAATTGAGTTGAGCTTCTTCATCTGCCAACTCTTTTGCCTGACCACCTCCAACATTCAATGTGTTTTCATCCTCTCAATTCATTAGTACCTTGTAATGTCACCAGGGTGTCAGACTTAGAGACTCAGTCACCAACTTCAATAAAATGCAGGCAAAAGCACAGAAAATCTATCCTTTTAATTGCCCACATACAGTGCTTTCCTTTCCATAAATTATTTCCTTATTCATTTGCAATGTGCCTCTGAATGTGCTAGAAAATTTGACTGCTCCAGTTGCAAGTTCCCAGAGTAAATTTCCTAGCATAGCCCTCTCCCTCTTTGCAAATCCTAGCCCTCTCCTCTTCTGGAAGTGTCTAATTACTGTCTGTGCTGGCCCAGCTTCTCTGACCCTCCCCTCACCTCTCTACATAAGGTTGAGGTGGATCCAGCCCAAGTGGTATTGCTTTGACTGCAGTAGACAAAATCAAGGTCAGATACGCTATACTGTCTGGCATGTGTTCCTGGATTATACAACTGGATGAACAAAATTTTGGCAGAAAATACAATTTGCATGTAATTATTTTAACAGTATGTTTAGCTGTCTGCCTACACTTCTGCTCAGAGCAAACTAAATAAACGAAACAGAGCAAACAAAATAAAAAAACGTCCAAACTTTTTTTTATTCAAGAATGATCACATCACAAAATGGTGTAGGGCAACATTTTGGAGCCACGTAGGACCCTTTGCCAGGCATGTTATGACCCTTTCTTCCAGCTCCAGCATACCTTTAAAAAGTTCTGAAAGCTGGAGGGGGAAAGGGGGGCAGAAAGATCAGCCAATCTTGTGACCACTGTGATCGGCAGTTCCAATGGTCACATGATTGGGAACTGGTCCCTCCAGGCTACAGATCATTAGTGGGGAATAAGAGCTATGCTTTGCAGCTTGGTCTTTGTGTTGGAAGCATGCTGTGGGCACGCTCTCAGCAGAGACACATTGCCCACCAAGCACATATGTATTAGGCGGTCATAAAGGGGTTACGTATATAAGCCCCAATTTCCTTATCACCTGTTAAGATTTTAAAAAATACAACTTTCAATGCAATACTCATACTCTCACAGGCATTGTCCCCAGTATTATTATTTTTATTATACAGGATTTATATAGCGCCGACAGTTTGCGCAGCGCTTTACAATATTAGGGCAGACAGTACAATTACAATACAATTCAATACAGGAGGAATCAGAGGGCCCTGCTCGTTAGAGCTTACAATCTAGGAGGGAGGGTTAAATGATACAAAAGGGCAGTAAACTGCGGGGGATGAGCGGATTGAGAAAAAAGGAGTGTAGTTATTAGGTGGTGGCAGGATAGGCTTCCTTGAAGAGAAAAGTTTTCAGGGATCGCTTGAAGGTGGATATATTTGGGGCCATTCTGACCGATTGGGGTAGGGAGTTCCAGAGGATGGGAGAGGCTCGGGAGAAGTCTTGGAGGCGAGTATGAGAGGAGGTGATGAGGGAGCTGGAGAGCAGGAGGTCTTGGGAGGAGCGAAGAGGACGGTTAGGTTGGTATTTTGAGACAAGGTTGGTGATGTAGCTGGGAGTGGGGTTAGCCAGTCTTACCGGGGTTTATATAGGTGGAAGTTCGCTAGGGACTTTTGAAAAGAGAAGTTCCTTCGGATAGGACGGTGGTGGATTATTGATGTGAGGAAAAAAGAGTTAGGCGAGTAGGGGGCGTCAAATGACGGGAAAACATAGTAAATTGGGAGGGAGGATCTAACATTCGAGATTGCTCGTCCCGGGAGACTAAGGAGGACATAACTTAACATAACATTAACATGACAGACGGGATTATAACATTTCGCGACGCGTTTGACAGCCGCGATATATTTAGGACATA
>BLSH010217607.1:602766-635618 GCA_018402905.1 Glandirana rugosa | reverse complement strand
TCGTCGGAGAGAGGAGTTTGATATAAAAGAAGTCGGGAGAAGGGGTGGGGTGTTAGACATGTATAGTAGGAGTGAAGAGGGGAGAGGGATAATGACGTGAGTGGTGGAGAAAGATTGAGATACGGGTGTACTATTGTTTTGGTCCTACGACTTCGTGTAGGGGAGTATATTTAGTATAAGGGTATAATGAAGGGAAAGAGAAGACGAGGAGGATCGGCGACCTCTATAAAGGGGTTTGGGACCCGGAGAGAGTAAGTTGTGGGTTGTGCGGGTAGTGGTGGTGGGGAGTGGGAGACCGTCATCAGCGTTAGGCGTGTTAAATTAGAGGTAGGGGGAAGAAGGGTTTTGGTGGGATGGGAATGCGACAAATAGGTCGTGAACGGCGGTGAGCTTGTTGCAGACAGAGCGGGCGTTCCAGAGGGCACAGCGTAAGGGTAGGGTGGTTTTGGGAAGAAGGGGGATGGAGATTAAATTGTGCGGATTGCGACTACTGCCAGAGGGTGAGGGGTGGTGGTGATGGGCGTGTTGGGTGTTGAATGAGAGAGGCCCAGGGTTTGGGGAAATATCTCCAGCGGCTAGGAGGAGCAGAAGAGAAAGGGAAGTAATATGGGAATATGATTTATATGAGGGGATGTGCTTCAGCATCCTGGTTTTGTTATCATGTGGGCATAGAGTTAGAAAGAGGTGGTGAGTGCAGTAATAGGGAGAGGGGAGAAGTGAGGATGATATGTACAGATTGTGGGGTGGGGAAGAGGGCTGAAGAAAATATAGTTTGAGGAGAGAGGCTGCTATTGTGAATAGGAGAGGAAAGGTATGCATGTTCTAGAGAGGAAAGTGTTTTGGAAATGAGGTTACCTGTAGTCTGGTGTTAAAGTAGTTTCTTGTTAGTATGCGCTTTGTGCAAATCGCTGAAGTGCAAGAACTGAAGTGCCCACTTCTTTAAAGAACCCCACTTTGTTGAAAGAACCCCTCTGCAATGTCTACCCCCCTGCAATGCTTCCCCCATAAGCAAGGCTTGGTTTTATACTGTGATGGGTGGGGGGTGGAGGTAAACAATTAATCAATTAGGAGATGATATAAGGCACAGAGCTATCCCATTAAACTTCTAAAACTGCAATCAAAATGCAACACAGGCCAGAAATTGTCGAGATAAGAAAACCATAAATTTAGGTAAGGTTATAGGCTAAATAAATAGTGTTATTTAACATGGCTACATATGTAGTTTAAACAGCAGTGACAAGAGCAGTTCAGAAAGACATTTAAAGTCATTCAGTGTTCAGTTTAAGAAAGATGAAACTAGTATCAGCAGACATACCAATGTTAAAAAGGCATAGGCAGGTTGCAATGATTGAGTTTTTGGTTGGAGCGATCACAATGCAGACATACCAATGTTAAAAAGGCATAGGCAGGTTGCAATGATTGAGTTTTTGGTTGGAACGATCACAATGCAGACATACCAATGTTAAAAAGGCATAGGCAGGTTGCAATGATTGAGTTTTTGGTTGGAGCGATCACAATGCAGACATACCAATGTTAAAAAGGCATAGGCAGGTTGCAATGATTGAGTTTTTGGTTGGAGCGATCACAATGCAGACATACCTGTGAAGAGAGAAGCAGCGTTCAGATGGATGGATGGATGGATGGATGGTTGCAAGAACTGAAGTGCCCACTTCTTTAAAGAACCCCACTTTGTTGAAAGAACCCCTCTGCAATGTCTACCCCCCTGCAATGCCCCATTGTCCCCAGTAGACACTCTATAATGCCGCACTGCTCATCTTTTGTGCCTAATGACGCCCAGCATCATGAAACCCACTTCCTGTGAACACAGGCTGTGATGGACATGCTCCATGGTGGCACATAACAAGCAGTCTAAGCTAACAGTACAATACCGTAGACATGATGTGTCAAACACAAGGCTCAGAGGTCAAATCTGGCCCACCAGGCCATTTCATGTGGCCCTCACACCTCTCCTGGTACTCATCCAGACCGCTTCACAGCTGCACCCCAAGCTTCTTCCCAGCAGCAGCACAAAGTAAGGAAGGTGCACTATGATGTAAGGGAGGGTGGGTGACTTTTGACGGTGGGGACTCTTAAAACCTGATGTAAGGGGGGTGGGGTGCTTGAATTTATTATGATTAAGAGTAGATACTTTTATATAGTCTTACAGATACAACAGGCCCTTTGAGGGAAACCATAAGGCTGATGTGGCCTGCGGTGAAACTGAGTTTGACATCCCTACTGTAGATGATAGGGCTCGTATGTCACAGATTAGAGTAACTGAAGTAAAACTGTCATGCCTGGCCTACTTCTGTAAATGCAAGCTTCCTGACTTTCACACGACCATCACAAGCATGCAGAAAATTTAAGTTGGAGAAAAGTCAGATCATTTTTTTTCGTACTAGTTTTTTTTATCTCAAGTTCCAACATTCTGAGGATCACAAAAATCTTCTACAGAAGCACGTTAGGGATTCTGACCCAGCAGGTTCGCCCCCTACAATGTTTTAAGAAACGTATACTGTCTAAAACTAGTTCTGAGGCCTTGGAAGACCCAGAGAGTCCTAATACGACAGATCCAATGACTAAACAGTCTGGGCTTGATCCTGATAAAGGCTAATCCAAACTGTCTTCTGGACTGTTGCTTCTTAGGGGGGATCCTGGACCAAATGGTATGTACAGTATCTCACAAAAGTGAGTACACCCCTCACATTTTCGTAAATATTTTATATCTTTTCATGTGACAACACCGAAGAAATGGCACTTGGCTACAATGTAAAGTAGTGAGTGTAGTGAGTGTACAGCTTGTATAACAGTGTAAATTTGCTGTCCCCTCAAAATAACTCAACACACAGCCATTAATGTCTAAACTGCTGGCAACAAAAGTGAGTACACCCCTAAGTGAAAATGTCCAAATTGGACCCAAAGTGTCAATATTGTGTGTGGCTACTGTTATTTTCCGACAGTCTTAACCCTCTTGGGCATGGAGTTCACCAGAGCTTCACAGGTTGCCACTGGAGTCCTCTTCCACTCCTCCATGACGACATCATGGAGCTGGTGGATGTTAGAGACCTTGCGTGCCTCCATCTTCCATTTGAGGATGCCCCACAAATGCTCAATAGGGTTTAGTTCTGGAGACATGCTTGGCCAGTCCATCACCTTTACCCTCAGCTTTTTTAGTAAGGCAGTGGTTGCCTTGGAGGTGTGTTTGGGGTCATTATTATGTTGGAATACTGCCCTGAGGCCCAGTCTCCGAAGGGAGGGGATCATGTTCTGCTTCAGTATGTCACAGTAGATGTTGGCATTCATGGTTCCCTCAATGAACTGTATCTCCCCAGTGCTGGCAGCACTCATGCAGCCCCAGACCATGACACTCCCAACACCATGCTTAACTGTAGACAAGACACACTTGTCTTTGTACTCCTCACCTGGTTGACACCATCTGAACCAAATAAGCTTATCTTGGTCTCATCAGACCACAAGACATGGTTCCAGTAATCCATGTCCTTAGTCTGCTTGTCTTCAGAAAACTGTTTGCGGGCTTTCTTGTGCATCATCTTTAAAAGAGGCTTCCTTCTGGGACAACAGCCATGCAGACCAATTTGATGTAGTGTGCGGCATATGGTCTGAGCACTGACAGGCTGACCCCCCACCCTTCAACCTCTGCAGCAATTCTGGCAGCACTCATACATCTATTTCCCAAAGACAACCTCTGGATATGACGCTGAACACGTGGACTCAACTTCTTTGGTTGACCATGGCGAGGCCTGTTTTGAGTGGAAACTGTCCTGTTAAACCACTGTATGGTCTTGGCCACTGTGCCACACAGCTCAGTTTCAGGGTCTTGGCAATCTCCTTATAGCCTAAGCCATCTTTATGTAGAGCAACATTTTTTTTCAGATCCTCAGAGAGTTCTTTGCCATGAGTTGCCATGTTGAACTTCCAGTGACCAGTAAGAGAGTGAGAGGGATAACACCAAATTTAACACTCCTGCTCCCCATATACACCTGAGACCTTGTAACACTAACGAGTCACATGACACCAGGGAGGGAAAATGGCTAACTGGGCTCAATTTGGACATTTTCCCTTAGGGGTGTGCTCACTTTTGTTGCCAGCGGTTTAGACATTAATGGCTGTATGTTGAGATATTTTGAGGGGACAGCAAATTTACACTGTTATACAAGCTGTACACTCACTACTTTACATTGTAGCAAAGTGTCATTTCTTCAGTGTTGTCACATGAAAAGATAGAATAAAATATTTACAGAAATGTGAGGGGTGTACTCACTTTTGTGAGATCCTGTATATATAACTGCTTTAGGACTCATGTCGAAAGGTGTTCTTGTCAAACCGTGTCTCATATAAATGTGTTTGTATGAAAATGTAGCTTTTGAATAGAAAAGGCTGCATTTAACCACTTTAAACCTGGATCTATCTCCGCTCCCCCCTTTTTTTTACATGTTTAAAAAAATCAATTTAGGTCTAAAGAGTACTTAAACTCCAAAAAACATTACACATTTTCTGAAAGCAGACTACCTGGAGAATAAAATAGTGATAGTTCAAATTTTTTAAGTCACAAGATATCAATGCAGCGGTTTATGCAAACACATTATCGCAATATATTAACCGATTTTTTTGGATCTTTTGGTAAAATATGAAAGATAAGGTTGTGGCGAGTAAATACATACCCAATATGTCAAATCTTACAATTGCGTGCACCCATGAAACAGCAACACCCTATATTTCCCATAGGTGACATTTTAAAAGCCCCTACAGGTCATCATTTGATTTGCATTTGGATGGGTAAAAAAAATAATCTAAGAAAAAACTCTTGTTGTATCTTTACTCAATTTTACCCTTTTTTTTTTGGTGAATGGCTAGGGGTACTATGTACCCCATAATTATTCACATGGGGGGGGCGGGATCTGGGGTCCCCTTGTCAAAGGGGGCTTTCCTATTCTGATAAGCCCCCTGCCCGCAGATCGCCCCAACCACTGCTCAGGGTTGAGCGGAAGAAGCCCCTGTCCCCATCAACATAGGGACAAGGTGCTTTCTGCCCCAAAGCACCCCCTATGCTGAGGGCATATGGCCTGGTGTGGTTCGGGGGGGGGGGGCACTCGCTCGTTCTGCATGTTCAGATAAGGGTCTGGTATGGATTTTGAGATGAAGTTTGAAGTACTCCCCAGAATAGAAAATGTGTACATCCAGTATAATTTCCTACCTTTGCTTTTGTATAATGATTTGAAAGAGAACATGTTAAGATGGAATGTAACAAATGAAGTAACAGCGGTTCTCAATTGTTTGTAATTTGATTGATGGTTATCTTGATGCAATACACATGTATATATCTTGTGTTAGTAGTGTGTCATTCAGAAGAAGCTTAGCCTGAGGAAGGGCGTTTAATACTTAGCCCGAAAGCTCGCTATCTGAAATGACACACACATTTTCAATGTGATCTGACATGCAAGTATATCTTGTAATGTATTTTAATAGTCCCTTTGTGGACTTCTGAGAAATAAATATCTTCAAGTGCAACAATCCCGTCTTTGGAATTCTTCTATATATATATAGTGTTATAACACCCTCATCGAGCATCAGATAGTCTCTTAGCCCTTGCTTGGACACACCACACCCCACACATGAATCTTTATCTTCAGCAACTTTAGGTATTACTTTGGATATCTTTCTGTTTTCATCCCTCTCTGGTTATTTCATTCTATTTACTCCGCTGGTTTGGCGGTGTTTTGGTAACATCTCCATCATACACTATTCATATCACTTCACTCTTCACTCTGAGCACTGGCACGTGCTTTCATGCGATTCTAATTACTATTTGTTTCCCTAACAGGGATATCTGTATGGTGGTTCTATTTACATCCTTCACCTAATATGGTTCTGGTTCTCAAATGCACCATAGTTAATCTTTCACAGCACTTTACTTACTTTGCTCCCTTTTTACTCACCAAGGGTAACAAGCTTCATCTATTCATGTTAGTAGCTACATAGAATATTTAGTTTTATATTTTTTTATTGTTATAGAAATCCTGTGAGATACAATTCATCAAAACTACAACATTGAGTCCCCCACCCCTTCAAGGCTATGCTGTATGTGCCTGTGTTCCCGTGGGTCCCCAATACCACAGCTCCCGGGACAGACACCCAAAGCGACCCCCACTGTCTAGTACTACAGGCTTGAATTTGGAGCCTTTTTGTAAGTAACCATAGGAGAGAGCTTCTACTTTTTCCTCCTTTATAAACTCTTTACTCCTTCCCAATTGGGATTATCAATATACCACATTGGTATCTCTCTCTCTCTCTCTCTATATATATATTATCTTTTTGCAGATATATATTATGCATCCGCTCCTGAGGAAGTGGAGCGATTCCACAAAACGCGTAGAGCTTTATGGATGCAGATATGGTCTTTACATCTATTCTACTAAACTTTCTAATTTTAGAGATTATTAGGATAGTATTTGTTATACTCTAATCATATGACATGAAGGACAAATCGGCTCCCATCATCATATGTTGCAGCGTTATGTTAGCATTGTGGTTGTATATACACGGAATATAAATATGTTATGGTATCAATTATGTGTATATACAGTATATATGAAATTTTCCATTTTCACGTGTATATCATTGCAATGTGCTATTGCAATCTATTTATTGAGTTTATAAAAAAAGCAACAATTGCAATTGACAGTAGATAACAATCCAGAACAACATCAACATAGTTTAAGGCAAAGTCTCTATTTACCCCAAGCATGGGGACTCATATGTGCCAGTGGGTACGTGTGTAGTAAAGATAGGCAACTTAAGTTACAAACGTGGAAATGAGCCCTTTTCATAATGTATATAATACATCAAAGAGAAAACACAAACAAGAGGGGCGCACCGGCCTCGTGCAATAGATAACGCCTCAGCAGAGGGACCGGATGGTGTCCGTATGGCCAGGCTGACGTGTTTCCAGGGCGAACCCTCTTCATCGGAGGCTCTGATGAAGAGGGTTCGCCCTGGAAACGCGTCAGCCTGGCCATACGGACACCATCCGGTCCCTCTGCTGAGGTGTTATCTGTCTACTCCGTTGGAGGTGTATTCATTCTTATGCCGTGATATTTGCTCCGTTTGTGAGTATATGGATTTTATTTAACATTTTTAATAAACTTTTTAATGGTATTGCACAAGGTCGGTGCGCCCCTCTTGTTTGTGTTTTCTCTTTAGTATATTTGGATTCCCATGATCCTGAAGAGGGCAGCAAGACCGCAAGGTGCTGAATAACTACCATGTTCATAGAGACTCCATGTTGGACTAAGTGCCTTTGCTACATGGTTTGACATTTGGTAGAGGATTTGGAGCGCAGGAGATTATTGGTTTTTCTCTTTATAATACATCAAGCAAGACATCTACTGTTCACACATAGTAACAATAAAAACGCGGCAAACATAGCAAGAACAGTTCGATCAATATCTACAGGTATCACCTCAGGACATAGCCTAGAGTGTGCCAAGGGATTTGTAGACCGATGTTCTGTCTTGGCATCAGAGGAGGGTAGAAAAGATTAGTCGAGAGTGTAAGCGGAGAAAGAAGAGGAGAAGAAATAGGAAGTGATAGAAGGGGAAAGATGAAAAGAGGAGATTAGTGACTTTTCCAGCTGTGCCCGAGTAACACTCGGATTCCTAGGTCAGAGAGAGGTATGGGTATACTTCGCCCAGAGTTCCCATATGGCTTCAAATTTCTCTGAGGTATCGAGTAGGATACTGACCATCTTTTCTTGGGTCATAATCCAAGAGATTTTCCTTTTAGCCAAAAGGAATGATACTGAAGGACGTTTTCAGGCCTTGGCTATAGTAAGTTTAGCTCCCGCTAGAATGAAGAAAATGAGGCGTTGAGAATTGTTTGGTACCGATTCAGCTGGGAAGTTGAGTAGGGCCAAAGGAGGAGATTGCGTGACTAGACAGCCCGTAACTTTACAGATCATATTAAAGATTTTATCCTAGAATCCTCGGATTTTAGGACATTCCCACCAAATGTGCAACATATTCCCAATGTTATCACACCCTCTGAAACAAAAGGGAGATGAGGTAGGGTATATTTGGGCAATTTTGGAGGGAACCATATATCACCTGGTTATAATTTTCAAATTAGCTTCTACTAAAGAAGCATTGAGGACCCCTTTGAATGATCTAAAGCAGGTTCTGTGCCATACCTCTATATTCCATTCTCTTGATAAGTCTTTCTCCCAAGCTGACATATAGACAGTCTCTAAGGTTGCGGCGGATAGGGACCTGTATATCACAGATATTCCCCCTTTCTGTTCCATAGCTTGATCACACCATCGCTCATAGTCAGAAAAAGTAGGGGGGCCAGGGTTATTAACCCATAATCTTTGTAAGAAGTGTGAGATTTGATAGAATCTAAAGTATTCGGACCTGAGCATTTCTAGTTTGCTGATACAATATGCTTTCGTTATAGGGCCGGATGGTAGAAAAAAAGTGCCCTTTTCTATATAGCCCTTTGTTTAGCCACTATTTAAAGGCTTGTATATCCTGGCCAGGAGGGAATAGGGGTTATGGAATATGTGCAAGAGTGGCTTCATAGGGGATATCAATTGTGTGTGTTCTCTGAGTGAGTCCCAAAGGGTAAAGGAGTGTGAAAGGGTAGGCGCTAGGATAGGAGGCCGGAGCTTGGAAGGACACCATAGTAAATAATCTAGTGTGTGGTTCGGAATTGTTTGCCTTTCCATATGGATCCAGTCTCAGTGGGCAAGGCAGGAGTAGATCGCTGAGAGTTGAGAAAGTTGGGCCGCTTGGTAGTACCATATTAGGTTGGGTACGCCTAGTCCTCCCTTGTCACGGGCTCTAAAGAGGGTTGCTTTAGAATGTCTATGTCCTTTTCCACCCCAAATAAAGTTAATGATTTTGGATTGTAGATGTTTTAAGTGATCCTTGTTAATGGGTAAGGGTAAGGCTCTAAATAGGTATAAGAATTGAGGGAGCAATGTCATCTTGACCGAATTGACTCTGCCTAGCCAGGACAGTTCCAAGCGGGCCCAATAATTTAAATCCTCAGTTCTTTGAAAAATGGGAGAAAGTTATGCTTATAAAGGTTCTCTATCCTGGCAGTCAGTTTCACTCCCAGATATGGGACATCTGTGTCATTCCAAGTGAATGGGAAATTTTCTTTAAGATGCGATACAACTGGGGGGCGGAATGGTAACGTTTAAGGCCAAGGATTTGGAAAAGTTTACATGAAGGCCTGAAATCCGGAAATCAGTGGGGAAGTGACAAATAACAGTAAATCATCGGCAAAGAGGGAGCATTTATGTGAATGAGGACCACACTGATCCCTTGTATGTCTGGATGTTCACTGATTGCTATAGCTAGTATCTCAATTGCAATGGTGAATATCAGGAGGGAAAGAGGACAGCCTTACCTAGTACCTTTAGAGATAGGAAAAGATTGGTAAAATCCTTGCAGGCGAATCTGGGCTTCAGGTGTGGAGAAAAGTGTCCCAAGAATATTGAGAAAAGACTGACCAAAGCCCCAGGTTTTCAGAACATTAAACATATAAGGCCAAGAAAGGGAGTCAAATGCTCTTTGGAGATCGATCAACAATAGAAATCCCTCCTGGTGTTGTCCTCCATCCCAACTTGATCTAAGTAGGGAAATAACATCTACAGCCCTCCGAATTTGATCCGAACCTTGTCTACCCGGGATGAAGCCCACTTGGTCCTTGTGTATATAAAGGAGGATATTTGATCTGCAAGGATCTTAGTTAATATCTTAAGGTCATTGTTAATTAGCGATATAGGACGGTAATTACTTACTGAGGTGGGGTCTTTGCCTGGTATGGGGATAACTGAAATAAATGCAGAGTTTAATGATTTATCGAGCGTGGTGCCCCTTCTTAGTGCATTAAAAAATCTAGCAAGGTAGGGTGCAAGAATTGGGGCAAAGCACTTTTTAATAGGGGGAGGAGAATCCATCTGGGCCCAGAGTTGAATGCTTTTTTAATTTCTGAATAGTTTCAGTGATTGAGTCCTCTAGGAGAAGACGATGACGAGTTTGTAATTTAGGGAGTTTGATTGAATTTAAGAAGTCATCTATATCAGATTGATTATCTTTGTTATTTGCACTATAAAGCTTTCGGTAAAATTTGTGGAAGGCACCCATAATTTGTTGGAGGTTCTGGGAGAGTGTCCCTCCAGCCACTTTTATTTTGGGTAGATTGTATGAGCGGGGTTTAGGGGTAAGCCTTGTTGCTAACATGGAGTCTGTTTTATCTTTTTGGTGATAAAACCTGTCCCCGCTCCATCTTAGGTGTTTCTCGGCTTTAGAGGTAAGGGCAAGGTTGAGAGCCGTGCGGGCTGCTTCTAATTGTGAGATAGCGACAGATTTGGGGTTTTGTTTGTGCTTTTTGCTTAAGGAGTGGAATTCCTTTTCTAGTTCCTCTATTTCTAGTCTTCTGGACCGGTGAATTAGGGCGGACATTTGGATAAGTTTGCCTCTGATTGTAGCTTTGTGGGCGCCCATAAAGTTGTTGGGGAAGTATTTTCGACATCATTTAACAGGAAGAATTCCCGGATAGCTTTCTCAATCTCAATAGTTTTAAATAGGTCACTTAATAAAGCTTTGTTGAGTCTCCAGTGTCCACGGCTATTTGAGCCTAACGGACACCTGAGGACTATGCATACCGCTTAGTGGTTGGACCAGACAGAGTCCCTGATAAAGGATTTAGCAAGCAAAGGGGATTATGATGCTGGAATAAGAATATGATCAATCCTCGCAAACAAATTCTGAGGATGAGAGAAATGTGTGTAATCTCTTATTGTGGGGTTGATTTCTCTCCAAGTATCAATCGGTCCTTGTTGATAAATCATCCTGGCAATACGCACACTCTGTTTAGTATTGAGTTTCTTCTTATCCAGCCTTTCGTCAAAAGCTACATTAGAGTCTCCCCAATATTTCATCTGTTTTTGTACTTAATAAATATGTCATAATGTTTTTGATCAACAATCTAGTCACGTGTCTGATACCTCATTTAAAGTCTCAACCTCTTCTTTTATCGCTGACGGCTGATAAGTCACCAGTTGTTAAAGACGCGGTGGCCGGCTTCCCGGCCCGCTCCTTAACAACCAGCTATTCTTCACATAGAATTCGAATCGGTCTATCATTTTTGGACCGATCTGAATTTGAATCATTCCGAAAATTTGGAATATGTTAGAAAATGAATATACAAAACAAAACTAAACAATTTCCGAAATGAATCAACAGAACAAAATTAGTAGTATAACGAATCTATCCGAAACTAAACAAATGTTTTCTGTTCTGCACGAAAGCTGTAAAAGATGGCCAACAATCTCTTCTATATATTTAGAGACAGTAGGATTACTCTAACTAGCCTAATCTGAACTGTCTGAACTGACCCAAAAGTCCCATTTTTATTTGTTTTGTATTTTAAAGAGTCTACAGTCTACGTACTATAGTGTTAACTCTATAGTTTGCTCTAAAACAGAGCTACCTTTGGTTTATTTTTACCTTTAAAATGATTCAATTTTTTTGCTAGAAGAACAAACTCCTGTGTCTTCCACAGCCTGCACTTTTTCACTGTAACATACTGAAAAGGTGACTGCCGCTATTAAAAAAAAATATAACCATAATTCAAAGGTGTCATATTCAAGGTCAGGTGCCATATTGTTCCTGGGGAAAATTATTTTCTGTTTTTTTGGGTTTTTTTGTTTGTTTTTTTTTTTAAAGCTATGGCTTGCCAACACGACAACGTTTTAAAGGATGTGTCTAGCAAAGGCTAGACCTTATGCAACTTCTGATATTTTATCACACTGGGAAAAGCGACATCCTCTGAATCAGAAAGTCCTACTTAAGAAAACAGATAGGGTTTTCGGTCAGGGAAATACCTTTATATTCCATGCAATGGAAAAGACCAGTCAAGTACTAAATACTGAAGATATTTATATACATGTATCAGAATAAAACAAAAGTTACTTTACAACTTTTACTGCATGCATATTTTAATAAAAATCAGAATGTTAAATACTGTCATAATAAAAAGTGTATCTAAACCTTACCAAAACTCTATACTACAGTATATAGCAGCTTATCAGTCCTAAGACATGGCGACTGCATAAGGTTTCAGGCTTTTCTTCTATTATTTTCATGTAGTGATCCTGCCAGTAACAGACTTCCTGTCTGAGGGTGAGAGTGATCACTCCCTGTACTGTACAATATTTATGGAGGAACATCATTGTTCCTCCAGGACAAGGGTCTTCAAACTTTTCATTATGAGGGCCACATCTTATATTTAAAAAAAAAACTACTGGCTGCTTTTTCTGTAAACAGCATGATATGATTTGGTATAGCAGGTGTAGCCCGATGCCGGACATACCGTGCTTTAGAATGCATCTGGCTGCTATCCCTCTGTAAGTCGTTATGCTGCTGCCACATCCCCTCCCCACCTGCAAGGGGAAAACCAAGCTACCCTAACCCCACAGACCTGGATACCAAGTGATTTGGTTACTGGGAGATGGCCATCTTATAGGGCGACAGCTCATCTGAACTACATTTCCTGATGGACTGTAAAACAGGAGGAGCCAGGAAAAGTCCTCTCACTTTGAGCCGCATGAGTTGAGCAGTGTGGACCTGATGGAGTGAGCAGACCTGTGTGGAGGCCGAAACTGAGTGGATTCAAATGTTCTTGTGCAGCTCACTGATTGGGGTAGTTACCGTGAGGACACTATATTTACAATATCTATTGTTCCACTTGTAGCCTAGACACCTGTTGATCTTCCAGACTAACTGAACTGCCAAGCAAGTCACCACTACCAGGGCCACCATCTCTGAGTTTGCCTGCAAGGGGGGCCCCCTTTTCATCAAAAGACTACTGCATCTTCTGAGAAACTGGTGGGCAGGCCATCGGCTCACCTGCACTTAACATCTGATATACCGCTGAAAGCCGAACACCGACTACTTTCCCACTCTTTTGTATAATCAGATTGTCTCTACTGCTTGCCATTCATACACTGCCATCTTAGGGTGCATTTCTAATACAGTTCGCTAAGCATTCTTCTGGCTAATGAGTGTTGGCACAGCATAGTGAAAGGAGAACGATACTACATCTTTACTGCCTGCAGAATATAACCATCAACCTTAATGCACCAACAGTCACCTAAAGGGCCTCAATGTAAGCCAGCGAAGATCTATCTCAGAGACTGCCCATCTTACTCATGATATAATCCCCCATTCTAGGTCGTTCATTCTGTCCTATCCTGACCAAAGTTTCCCCCAACCAGTCTAGGCCTAGCACTGTTATTATACCCCCCCCCCCCCCATGCCTCAGCTGCATGGGACAGTGAATGAATGGGAAGTGCTCTGTGCTGAGCGGTTTCATGTTCATTCACAAACTGAAGCACAGTAAACATAGATTACTATGTTTCAGTTAAGAATGAACACGATCGGTACATATCACTCACTGTGTTCATTCAGAAAAGGAAGGGGACAGGAGAGAAGAGGAGGGAAGCTGGCTGCACTGCAGGAAGGAGACAGGGGGCACCAGAAAGCAGGGGGAATTGGCACTGCATGGGCTAATTAGGGCGTGCCCACGCATATCCGGCACACCCTGTGCGCACACCTATGTGGGCATGGCTAAGAACAATAATTGAGATAACAATGGAGAGTGCATAGGACACAGAGTATAAAGGAGTTGTTTTGTAGTCCACAGGTGAGCACTGAAAAAGCTGATAGAAAATGTAAATCATACTAGGTTTCTGGCAGTTCAATTGGTATTTTTCAGTACTTGCAGCATTTTTAGAGAGACAAAATATGATTTTTTTTTTTTTTTTGTATTTTACCAAGGGATACACTTTAACATACAGATCTAGAAGATCTAGAAGGAGCTGACCTCTATCTTAAAGTGGATCTGAACTCAAAAAAGTGGAGATTTGCTATATTAAAAGGGACATCTAGAAACATTAATTGTGCCTAAGCAGTATTCTGAAACATCTACCTTTGTCCTGTACTGCTCCTAAAAAATAGCAGAGAAAATAGCAGAGTACTTCCTGGTATTGAATGTGCCTACTGCCTCATATCTGTATGTCTGCAATGTGAGATATAAGGCCTTGCTGTCTTTGTCTGACTATCAAGAGGACCCTTCTTGAAAAAGTCTATACGATGAAATGCGTTGAGGAAGTGACATCAGCTCATCGGGCCAGAACTAGAAGCAGTGATTCAACCACCTATGTTTTTCGTGAGCGCATTATCTGCACTTCACTTTCCTCCTATGTAAGCATAATTTTAAATAAAGCAGTTGATTCTTAATTATACTACAGTATGGGCTGGTTCTTTTGTAACATATCAAAGGTATATGAGGTGATCAAGTAAGGAGAGTCTGGTGACCAAGAAGGATCACCATGATATGCTACATATGACCCTATGTGATTCATGGGTCTCCCTATTTGGTGAGAGTCCATCTCATGTGGGTGTAACACACGGGTGGCTGGATTGACAGGAAGACTGGGTGCAAATATGGTTTATTTAGGGATACTGTCACGTACCTGGTGGTGGAGTCTGCAATAGCCGAGGACAGCCTCTCTTACAACCCTGACTCAGGAGCCCCTGATATGGTAGACAGGGAGCTCAAGAGTGCAGGATGGCACGAGTGCTTGACTGGAACACAGGTGCGATGGTCGCTGGCAGGGCAGGTGATGCAGCCAGCTGGAGCAGAGGAGACACTCCGGAAAACAGCTGGCAATTCGCTCTGTGGGGCTGAACCAAGCGGATGATGCTGGACGAGAAGGCTGGAAACAGACTGGAACAAACAGCAGCCAGGCCGAACAGGAACTGAGGGGTTAAGCAGAAGGATCGTCAGACAGGAGCCGGGTCATCAATAGGCGGGCGGAGAGGTACCAGGGAGCAGGCAGAAGAATCGTCAGGGCAAGCCAAAGGTCAGGGCAGGCAGCAAGTGGCAGTGTCAGAATCAAGCCAGTAATCAAGGAGCAGGTAAAGCAGATGAACAGGTAACAGGATACACAGGAACGCTGTAGACCACACGGCATTGATCTCATGTCATTGTTCCGTTTAAATAGTCCTCTTGGCGCCAAGAATAATCACGAACGGGGGTGCGCGCTTCCCGGTCGCGCGTGCGCACGAACGTTCGTGCCGTCCGTTCCTTCGTGCACTTGCCTGCGCACCATGCTCCTTTGTACGGCAATACGGGTTCTTCTTCTTTCCTGACAGATACTAAGCTGTTGCACTCTGATATTTATTTATATGAGTGCAATTTCATTTATGTGTTTGTTTATAAATACTACACTATGATTGTTCTTTTTGTATTTTTGTATATAATTATGAGAGGAAATAAAAACCAAAAGAATATTGAATGTATAGACTGAGAAGAGGAAGAGGAACACCTGGTGGCCATTAATGCATTTAATCACATGCCTGATAAGACCCATTTATTTATGGGTCTGATCATCTGGCAAACATTTAAATATTCTGAATATTACACGGAGGAAATATTGAAGATTATATAGCTTTTAGTTACATTTGTATGGAAACGTAATATTGACGAAGGACACTGATTGTGTGGGGAGCTAGTGGGTTGTAACTCTGAGCGCTGTGAATATATAAATTGTGATTGTGGAACCTGCTAGGTGGAGATAGGGAGATTTCAGCTGCTTGAGTGATTTCTCATGGTTTGATATTTGAGGGATTGTCCTAAGCACTGGTTCTATATTCATAAATCACAGAGTCACAAATGCACAACCCCCCCCCCCCCTTCTATTTTCCCAATATACCTTTCTTTTTTCCTCCACTCACTTTTTTACTTTTATCTCCTAGAAAAAAGGAGTCTATTTCTATCCTATCTTTATAGTTCTCATTACATTTCATGGTGTATATATATCAAAAATTTGGGAAGGAACCAAGGAGCCTATGTAGAAAATGCTGAATCTGCAAAGCTTGCTTTGTAAGGCATGACTATGCTTTTCATTAATATCATTTCATGCATTCTTGGAATATCTAGTTACAGATTGATGTTTTATATAACCTGAGTATTTTGTTTCAGATTTGTAAGTGTATCTGATATATTAATTATTATATTTCCGGATTTCCCATCTGTAATAAATAAAGGACCCTAGGTATTAGCCGCGCTATCAAATTGCCAATGTTATGTGTTTCCATAAACCATAGGGGTTGATTTACTAAAACTGGAGAGTGCAAAATCTGGTGCAGCTCTGCATAGAAATCAATCAGCTTCCAGTTTTTTTTGTCAAAGCTTAACTGAACAAGCTGAAGCTAGAAGCTGATTGGCTACCATGCACAGCTGCACCAGAATTTGCACTTTCCAGTTTTAGTAAATCAACCCCACAGGATCTATGAAGTAGAGTTTGGGAACAGCAAGACTGGATAACCAATCAGTTGAGATTTTTGGCATCAAAACAAATCAAAAAGCCCTCCAGTAAAATACAGCATTGCCTTCTTAAAGCAGTACGCAATCATATATTACTCATCTTCATCATTCTAGAGCAGCTCTTCTCAACCTTATTACCCCAGAGGAACCCCTAAAATAATATTCAAGCTACTGGTAACCCATACTAAATCCATCTCATCGGAGGTGGACAGAAAAGATGTCCCTTGGTGGTCACTGGAAATAATGCCCTTCTTACAACAGTAGTCATGATGCCAGCCTTACAGATAGATAAATAGTGGCATGCTATGGAATTTGCCAAGTGGTGTTGGCCCTTGAACTATGCAGAAACCATCAAATAGGAGATAAAACAGCTACAGCTCAAAGAATCCCTAACAGCCTCTGGATGAACCCTAGTTAAGAATGGCTGTTCTAGAGCTTGGAATAAAAAAAAAACAAGCTGATTTTCCTCATGGTAAAGTACTGTATTTTTTTTTAATGCAAAAACTCTGAAATTGCAAGTTCACATATGTGCATGTATGCATACTTGCAACTCTGTTATTTGCATTACTCATATTTCTTTTTATCCATATGCTATCTTGCATAGTCTGTTCATTGGCATTGGTAGTGGGAGGTAATAAAAGGTGCTACCATCTGAAGGAGTGATGTAATCATTCACTCACAGGTACTGGGTATGTATTAGTGTGGTTTAATCTCCGCAGAATCCTCTCTCCTGCTCTTTTAACAACCACATATTACTTGTTTTAAAGGCTTAGTTCACCTTTTTGAATAAAGTTGACTATGCAGTGAGGAGGCGCCAATAGGTTAACCAACACTGCTCCTTAGAAAATGTTGCTTAGTTGAAACACCATACCTATAGGTCATGAGCAGCACTCCCAAAGCCTGGCCAAAAAACTCCTATTCCAAGTGATGAGCAGCAGTGGCTGAATTCAGTGGTGCTGCTACGAGAGGAGGAAGTCCACACTGCTCATGCATGGGTTTTGAATGAGGTTAAGGCCTCACTTCTGTGATGCTAGGCGCAAGCTCTCAACATACAAATAGGAATTTGTATGGCCTACAGGTATGGTATTTCAATTAAGCAAAAATGTTCTAAGCTATGCAGCTTTTTATTTTTTTTAATCTACTGGGGCTCTTTTACTGGATAGTCTGTTTTATTCCACAAGTGAACTCAGCCTTTACATAATGTTGAGTACACTTGTGAGAATTTTGAGGAGCCACAGAGGAATGATGTCTCAAAAACCCTTTATCCTGCAAAATATTTTACCTTACCTTTTAATGATAAAAACAGCGATTGAATAAATATGAACAATGTCAAGCCCCATTTGCATGTTGAAATTGGTTGGTTAGAATAACTAGATGATATATGCTTACATGCTATTATTATTTTCTATTTCCATTATCTAATGTTGGTCAGTAAAACCTTACATGAATACTTGACATTCTATGCAGAAAGTAAAACACAAATGAATCCACGTATAATTTACCTGTTATATCGTGCTCTTTAAAAGAATCATGGTAGAGTTGATACTGGTTTGGGCAATGCTTCTTCAACCACTTACACACATCGTGTTGTGTCCAAAATGCTACGGGTTTGGTTGCTTTAAGTATAGTGGGCTAAAAAAAAAAAGAAAAAATATATATTATTTTTGTTACAATTTTTCATAGAACACTGGTTAAAAAAAACAACAAAAAAAATTCAAAGAGGAATTCCAGGTATGGCATTTTATATATGGTTACACTTCAGTGATCTCCACTAGCTTCTGGGCCTTGTGCTGAGCGGCTGCCCTACTGCATTCTCTGATTGAACATGGTGGAGAGGTGGGGTGGTGATGCCACACTCTCCATCTCATATAATCAGAGAATGCTGTGCATTCATTGAGAAACACCTCCCATGTTTAGAATGCAGCAGGGAGTGATTTCCAGCTTCTAAAGAGATCCCACAGGTATGGTATATGCACTGCTACATTGGTCCAAGCTGTACCAATGTAACTATGTAAAAAATGCCATACTGCATTGCCTGGAACTCTTCTTTAAAGAGCTAGAAAACACTCTCTAATGAGAACAGCATGATTCATAATAGATGACTCCTTGGGCTCCATTCACAATAATGTTTTTTGATGCATTTTGCAGAAATGCAGGGAAATTTTTTAACATGAGCTCCTATGGAACATGTTTACATCGATGCATTTTTTGTGCCTCTGCATTTTTGGAAAGAGTCGGGGACTTTTTTCCTGCAAAATGCAGCGTTTTGCATGTAATAGACTTCAATTGGCATGCAAGAAAAACACAAGTGCTGCGTTTTTTTATGCGTTTTTACCATGATTTTGCATTTCGCATTTTTAAATCTGCCTAGCAAAAAAATTTCCCACCAAAAAAATAAATAAATAAATTGCGGCAAACTCGCAGTAAAAAAACATAGAAAGCACAGCAAAAAGCACTGCAAAAATGCTGAAAAGCAAAATGCATAGATGTGAATCGAGCCTAAGTCCATCTTGGTGTCTAGTTTCCTCTGACCTGCGTGCTTTTTCAATAGTGAACACCAGTGACGCCTGCTCCATTAGGGACGCCGCCCCCCCTACTCCATGCGTCCGGCCCCTAATCTACATGCAATGTGTTGGACGCATGGATTTCAATGGGGTTTTTTCTTTTTTGAAAAGCCTAAGGCTCTAACTGGCTTTAAAACAGGGTGGGTTCAGGGCGCAGAGCACTGTGCCCTGAGACCACCCGGTTGTATGGCATTAGCGAATTAATATTCGCTAATGTCTTCCTACTTCTCCTCCTGGCCAAACAGTGAGGGGGTCCTGAGACCCGATTGGCCAGAGAGTCTTAGGACTCCCAGCCAATCGGGTTTAAGGACCCACTTCCTGTTTGGCCGGGAGGAGAAGCAACAGCCTGGCTCTTTCTTCGGCAAGCTGCAGCAGGTAGAGGGGCAGAGGGGCAGCTTTCAGGAGCCCTACCCCGGATCCAGGCCCACCTCCTAAGGATGGCCCCCTTTCTGTCCGACCCGTCCGGGGGGTGCTAATGCAAGTGAGAGGGCCAGGGGCAGCTTCCAGGAGCCCGCACCACCTTCGATCAGGGCCCACCGTCCGATCGCTGCCTACCCGTCCGTCTCCTGTGCGGGGGTTTGCAGTTGTGCAGGGGGCAGGTTTGTTTGCCCCCCCCACCCACAATATTGAGCACCAGCCGCCACTTGTGAACACAGAGGACCTTGCTTGGAAGAATTGTTGGGAAGCAAAATGGGGAGTTGAAGAGTTTTTAGGGAATCAAAATGTAGAAAAAGTATTGAGGAGGGCAGAATATGGCAACTGTACACATGTTGTGGGAAACAAAGTTGTATGGGTTTCAACGTGTGGAAAACAGCGTAGGTTAACAATTCCTAACAAGTGTTTTGCGTATCTGTACTAGTGGGCAGCAACTGTTAACTAGTTTTAGTGGATTAAAGGCTAGGTTCACCATTGTAATTAAATTTACTTTGCAGTCAAGGGACATAGTAAACTTCAAAAACCTGTGTAGCTTTAAAATTTGGATCTTTTTTAATGTTTACTCTTCTCTACTAAGTTTTCAAATATGACAAAACACATGAACAAATATCGTAACATACCCATGAAGTACAAGCATAGCAGAGGAGCGCTAACAAACCCATATCCGCACATGTAGGTAGTGTGTAGAACCCATGGTGGATAAAAATTGATGATTTTTTTTTTTTTATTTAAATCCATTTTTTTGATTTTTATCAAATTTATTTTAACAAAATGTGTTTGGAGTAAAAATCTATATAATGATAGTTTTCTATCAAAGATACATTAATAATTTAGTTTATTTAGCATGAAATAGAGCTTAGTTAAGTAGCACGAGGCATTACATTTTTGGTAAACTCATTCAATGAATCCAAGATCTGCAAGCGGAGATAACATGCAATGCATTGATGCATTCACACAATTTCAAAGTAACCATGAGATAAAACAAAGTTCGGGAATATTCCTTTATCCCATTGTTTTGCAAATCTATGTACACTACAAACTGTATGATTGAATCGGTTCTGATATTGCTGTTTTAATAACCTGACAGCGTATTATTCTAAATAGGAAACCTTCCTTTTGTTTGCAAATATTAAAGATTCTAACTACCAGCAAGAATAAGTCTTTACATTTAAAGAGCACCTGTCATTTCAGATGCATCATGGCAGCGCCTGTTAGCGGGCATCCACTCACCTGCTGCTGCCACATCCCTCACCTTGTTGTTGTGTCACTGCCACATCACCAGCTGTCACATTAAAGTGAATGGGACTGTCGATGAGTCAACAGCGGGTCAGGGGAGGAGCTGCTATGGGACAGATGTTATAGTTGCTCTGTAAAAATGATGATTTAAATCGAGTTGATATAAATCAAGCCTTTTTACTAGTGATTTAATTCATGAATTAAATTGACTTAATTTAAATCAAATCCACCCCGGTAGCATCCTCCTAGTCAGGTGCTAATTAGGGTATTGAGAGGTAAAGTTTAATTGTTTAGGCTCTGCTGTAGCTAGCGGAGCCTGTGGATTGCTTTTTGCCTACTCTGGTTCTGTAGCTGCAGGCTTGCCTGTCTCCCCCTGTCTTTCCAGAAGTCTCTGGAACATAGCAGGTAGAGAGGATAGAGTGTGAGCAAGCCCTTGATACAGCCTCAGCCAATCCCTGGTCGGAAAAATGGCCAGCAGGGAGCTGAGAGTTGTATATAAGGACTAGAGCAGAGAGTAGCAGGGTCCTTTGCCTGCTAGAGAGTGACCCAGACTGGAAATGCTGTTAAACCTACCAAGGCCTAGGAGAAGCTTTATGAAGTTCTAGTTGATTCTAGCTTACTCAAGGAACTGAAGGATCACCCCAAGGTCATAGGAACACCTGAGGCAACACCCAAAGAGAACCCTCTTGGGAGACTTTGTGCCAGTGTAAGCCAAAGCTGGAGGAAAGCCTTCAGAGTGCCTAGATCACAATGAGTAGGCCTTAGAGAATTCTAAGGAGAGAGATTGTTGCCTTTATACCCCTTTTGCTGGAGGGACTGTTCCAGACCTGCTGCGAGGGCTGTACCCTCAGAGGACGTGTAACGAGCTATTGCTACTGTCTGTACAGAAGATTCTACTTTAATCCAGTCAACTGCTTCAAGATAGTGTCCTCATTGAAGTTGTTAGTTCTGGGCACCCCAAAGCTTTTCCCAATTCCTATCCCAGTTCTACAGTCCATATGAGATGGGAAAGCAAACCTCATTCCAATTAAAACTTGGAGATTATTGTGAATTCCATATGTGAGACGATCACGGCTTACCCACAGCCTGGCTAAAAAACTATTACTGGGAGAGATATGTGCCATCTTGCCTGTGATGTAGGACACCCTTTACATTGGGTGTCCTCCAAGCATCACTGGAACGAGCACTCTCCATTTTTCAAACATTGCGTATACGCAATGCACCTTCCCTTCTCTGTGACAGGGCGGGCATTGGCATGCATGGGTCTTAAAAGAGGGGTAGCACCCATTCCAGTGCTGCTGGAAGCACACCCAATGTACAGGGCATTTCAGATGCTAGGCAGGAAAACACAGATCTCTCCCATTAGTGGTTTTTAGTTTCAAACATATTTTATTGAAGATATGCGTTATATACAAAATAAAGACACTTCAATTGTGTAACAGTGCCTTGGCAACCCTCCTGCACCCGTGTGACGTCATCTCAGCCGCCCACGCTGCCCATTGTACTCGGGAACACCGGAATCCACCGGCTGTGTACCGCTAGGAACCCGCAGATGCTGTGAGCCGGCTGGACCCACCACTACAGGGAGAGGAGAAGCTGCATTATTAGTGCCTGCATTTTTCCTACCATTGTGAGTAGTCTGTATATTGTAGCCCTAAACAATGTGTTCTGGTTGCTGCACTTAGATGGGCGCTTGCGTTCCCCAGTTGCTTACAAGAAGCTTTCCACTTGTCACAGAGTTGCCGCTTAGTACACAGCTGATGGACTATGAACTTTTTGTTAGGCACCTACCAGTGACCAGCGTTTGGGAGTTGTATTGCGCCAATTTAACCCCTTGTGTTACAATTGTGTAACAGTGTTTTGCCATTGCTAAATTAGAATTACAACATCAGGACGGGGGGATACAGTACATAATACATAATGCATAACTGAGAGGGATGGGTATTGAAATAAGAAAAATAAGAAACAAGAAAGAACTGTCACTACATGCTTATGTATCTCAGCAATTGTAGGCTAGCATTAGTGTTTTTTCGTCTAGGCAGTGGGTAAGTTGCGGTGGCACTACAGGTAGGGCACTTAAATTAAACTCTAAATTGTAAATTTTATTAGTAAGGTGAACTTAGCCGTTAAAGTTGAACATCAGGGAAGCAGCGAAAGACAGATGAAACACATATATGGGATCTGTTTATTCTTGTCTTAAGACCTTAATTTCTGGGAGTACATAAATTGGCCTATACCTAAAGCAAAGGTATTATTCAACCTTACGGCGGCAAGGCGGCTTGGCTGCAACATATCACATACCTAGTACGTGATCTGCCACTTCCGGGTAGGGGGCACACACGTGCACCGCCGATGACCCGGCACTGTTGCTGTGATTAAACACAGCAGATGTCGATCCATTGGCCGACACCCTGCAATCGTAATGAATTCAGACAGGACAGAGCCCTGCCTGTGTAAACAAGGCAGAGCCCTGTCCTGTCAGTGGGGAAGTAATAGATTTTATTCTCCTGCAAAGAAGTGAATAAAATCTATTACTTCCCCTAGTAAAAGCACAACACAAAGTACACATAAACATTGTTTGGGCACATATTTCCCCCTTTGATTCCCCTAGATGTTTAACCCCTTCCCAGCCAGTGTCATTAGTACAGTGACAGTGCATATTATTTAGCACTGATCACTGGTATTAGTGTCACTGGTTCCCAAAAAGTGTCAAAAGTGTCAGTTAGTGTCCAAATGTCCATCGCAATATCCCAGTCCCGCTAAAAGTCGCTGATCGCCGCCATTACTAGAAAAGATAAACAAATAAAAATTCCAGTATATATCCTATAATTTGTAGACGCTATAACTTTTGACCAAACCAAACAATAGAAGCTTAATGGGATTTTTTTTTACTAACAACATGTAGCAGAATACATATAGGCCTAAATTTATGAATAAATTAGATTTTTTACTGGATATGTTTTCTACCAGAAAGTAAAAAATATATATTTTTTCATAATTATAGTTATGCTTATAGTGCAAAAAAAAAAAAAATGCAGAGGTGATCAAATATCACCAAGAGAAAGCTCTATTTGTGGGGAAAAAAGGACACAAATTTTGTTTGGGTACAGCGCCGCACGGCCGTGCAATTGTTAGTTAAAGCAACACAGCGCTGTATCGCAAAAAATGGCCTGGTCATGAATGGGGATAAACCTTCCAGAGGTCAAGTGGTTAATCAGAGCTGCACTGTTTGTTTTTATCTACAGATGCCCCTTACCTGCATAGGCAGTTTTGTAAAGGTGATCTAAATCTAAAGTAATGTGCTATATTTATTTGTGTCTTTCATATCTGCTTGGGTTCAGGTTTAATAACTCCCTGGCATGCTGGTCTGGAGGAGATGAGATGATCATAGGCACAAATATAATCAATTTACTCATGGCTCCAGACTCAGGAGGGATTGAGTTTTGATTATTATCATAATGGTTGCTGTTATACACTATACCGGCACACAATCTGGTATGCAATTTAGTGCACCTTAGCATTTTTCAGTGTATAAATGTGACTTTAAGATAGAGGATAGATTCCCGTAGAATATTATGTAACTCTAATAGGTGAGCCAATTAAATTAAGTATTGTCCATCAATATTTAAAGGGAATATAAGACAATGCTACTGATAGGAAGATATATATGTTTCATTAAACTTTTTTTTGTGTGAATTAATAAAAGTAAAACATTTTATTGCAGCGTCGCCTACATTTTTTGACCCCAATTTGTGCCATGTCTTTTATCTTCAAATATTTTGTAACTGAAGCATCTGGGCCCACAGCAACATTTAATAATTCGGCTTGTTTATTTTTGGATAAGTAGCTCTCAGAAATTCTAAAACTTCATGTATTAGGCTCATGATTCATTCTGTTTATCAGAAAGTAAACTACATGATTTTCTCCCCATTCTGTTTTACGTGAAGTATTTATCTCTAATTGCTTAATAGGGTGATTAACCCGTGTTTTGTTGATACTTGACCCTATGTCACTGGATGAGAGAAGAACCACTTTATCGACTGACTCACTGAAGACTTAAAGTACTGATGATTAGAGGTGAACTCTGGGCACCAACTTTTGACTAATAAGTTTATTCTTATATACCTCTTACCTTTATAGGGTTAGTGTAGTGGAGCCCCTGTTGGGGTCACCTTCTTATCTTATGTGTAGTCAGTAGTCTTAGTGTGTGTGGTGTAGGGAAATAAAGTTGGTCTCTCTCCCGGCACCACCACCAAGTGCCCCCTGAGGTGTTTAGAACATTTCCAGAGGTAGTGGAACACAGCAGTACAAGGTTTAAACCATAAAGTAAGGGAACCACATGTAGAGTCCGTTAATGCTTTCCTTGCTGCCTCAGGTAATCCATGAGAATGCTACGGTTTCTTAGCATGTGACTCCCCAGGATTCCCGCCATAGACAGGGCAGAACTCTTCAGACATCACCCTGGGGAGCAAACCAGCCTGACCTAAACTGAATCTGAAGTCCTCCGTCAAGCCCACTCTCCTGCTGGTCTTGGTCACACTCATTCCCCCAGAACACAAGCCTTTTCCAAGAGTATTGCCCCATTGGTACAAAATAAACACCAGGCTACTAAAAGGATGTTTGTTCACCTAATGTTCTCCAGTAAGGTCAATCAGCCATGCAGGGTAATGGTGGTACCATATTTAAAGCTAAGGTTTGGGTACGTTTTAGTTATCTATGCAGCGCAACTTAACTTTAATATAATGTGTCCTATGTCCAGCTGCATGCTGCATAGTGTAGACTGCTACCAGGTCCTCCCTACATTGCTAGTCTCCTGATGCTGCTGGGGGTAACATCAACAGCTGAGAGTGTAAAAGTAATGTGCTGCCCATCTGCCGCTCCACTCATAATGGGGTGTAGAATTCTTTCCCAGAATGCAAGGCATTCTGCAAATGGAAGACAAGCAAATGAATGACAGGATCCAAGAGTGTAAGTGATGGATGAGCAGTGCAACACTTTCACACTCGCAACCAGTAATGTTTACTCCTGTAGCACTGGAAGATCGGCGTCGTGGGGAAGACCCAGCAGAAGCGGGGAGAAGATTTCTACACTAAGCAGTAGCCAGACAGACATGGGGCACAATTCATTAATTATGTCCCCAGTGCTGTGCAAAGAAAAATACCTAAACTTCAGCTTTAAACAAGTTACAACAGTTCTTGCAATACAGATGGAATAAAGAAAGAAAAAGTCTTTGCCAGAACCTAGCAGTGGATAAAAAAACAGTCCTTGCACTCCCCAAGTGGAAGAAGTCTTTATGCATCTCCTCAAATGGGAAGTTCACGTAGAAAGGCTTCCTAGATACACTGTCCCTGCAGTAAGGTAGTAAGATGAGGCATATTAATAATAATAATAAGATGAGAAATAATGCTTGATTCTTACCACAAACTGAAGGCTCTCTACAATAACCTTCCAACTTACTTATATAGCCTTCCAGGAACATCCCAGACTTACAGAAAACAGTTGCCAACCTAAGGTGGGGTGCCACTTTAAAAGGCTTTATCAAAGGGCTTTTTATAAGTGCTTTTATATACAGTAAGTATTGCATTTTCCTATTTAGCTAAGAAGGCTTCAACTGCTTCAAAAAGCATGAGTACAGTTTCTCTCGCCACCTCTTTCTTAAAATAAAGAGGCAGTGGAAGATGGATATTTTGAGACAAAGCAGCGTTCTTGCATTTTGGCTTTGTCAAGCACCAATGTAAAAAAAACAGTTGGCACTAGGGGAATGTCTATGTGTTTAGCTTCAAGTTCCTGCACTGTGGTGGCCATGGCTGTAAATAACAGCCTGATCACAGCAAGAATACAGTATAGGTGAGCACAAATATTCATTACAGGCTGGAGCCATAATAAATCGCAAAGCCCAGTATTGAGGTAGGGCAGTATTTCCTATGACTCCTTCAGACCAATAGTTGTAAGACTTCAGCCCTTAGCTGTTTATTCTTCTTAGGGGTTCTTAGAGTAATATCAAATATATTGTAAAATATATATATAAACAGTTGCTTGCTAAAGTTTGAGCAACATGGCAAACGTATTAGTTCATTTTGTGAAATGTAGCAAACAGCTACTGCAGGGAACACTAGGTTAAAAAGGTAAAAAAAACATATTTGCAAACATTAATACACAGTTACATTTTATTTTACATGGTTTATAGCACAGGAACAAAGGACAGGATAATTGTGACATGCAAATGTTCTGACACCCTCCCACAATGCTTCCAACACTGTTTTAAAGGTCCCTGGCCCCAGTTACCTCATTAGGCCTAAATAGCGATTATGAGTTGTCACCACTTGACAGCTGTAGAGCTTAAAGTAGAACTATGGTCAAAATTAAATTAATATGTTATGCACCTACAGTATCTCACAAAAATGAGTACACCCCTCACATTTTTGATAATGTTTTATTATAACTTTTCATGTGACAACACTGAAGAAATGACACTTTGCTACAATGTAAAGTAGCGAGTGTACAGTTTGTATAACAGTGTAAATTTGCTGTCCTCTCAAATTAACTTAACACACAGCCATTAATGTCTAAGCAGCTGGCAACAAGAGTAAGTACATCCCTAAGTGAAAATGTCCAAATTGGGCCCAATTTAGCCATTTTCCCTCCCTGGTGTCATGTGACACGTTAGCATTACAAGGTCTCAGGTGTGAATGGGGAGCAGGTGTGTTAAATTTGGTGTTTTCGCTCTCACTCTCTCATACTGGTCGCCGGGTGTTCAACATGGCACCTCATGGCAAAGAACTCTCTGAGGATCTGAAAAAAAGAATTGTTGCTCTACATAAAGATGGTCTAGGCTATAAGAAGATTGCCAGGACCCTGAAGCTGAGCTGCAGCACGGTGGTAAAGACCATATAGCGGTTTAACAGCACAGGTTCCACTCAGAACAGGCCTCACCATGGTCAACCAAAGAAGTTGAGTGCACGTGCTTAGCATCATATTCAGAGGTTGTCTTTGGGAGATAGACGTATGAGTGCTGCCAGCATTGCTGCAGAGGTTGAAGGGGTGAGGGGGGTCAGCCTGTCAGTGCTCAGACCATACGCCACACACTGCATCAAATTGGTCTGCATGGCTGTCATCTTAGAAAGAAGCCTCTTCTAAAGATTATGCACAAGAAAGCCTGCTAACAGTTTGCTGAAGACAAGCACACTAAGGACATGGATTACTGGAACCATGTCCTGTGGTCTGATGAGATCAAGATAAACTTATTTGGTTCAGATGGTGTCAAGTATGTGTGGGGGCAACTAGGTGAAGAGTACAAAGACAAGTGTGTCTTGCCAACAGTCAAGGATGGTGGTGGGAGTGTCATGGTCTGGGGCTACATGAGTTTTGACAGCACTGGGGAGCTACAGTTTATTGAGGAAACCATGAATGTCAACATGTACTGCGACATACTAAAGCAGAGCATGATCCCCTTCCTTCGGAGACTGGGCTGCAGGGCAGAATTGCAACATGATAATGACTCCAAATACACCTCCAAGACAACCACTGCCTTGCTAAAGAAGCTGAGGGTAAAGGTGATGGACTGACCAAGCATGTCTCCAGACCTAAATCCTATTGAGCATCTGTGGGGCATCCTCAAATGGAAGGAAAGGGAGCGCAAGGTCTCTAACATCCACCAGCTCTGTTTATGTCGTCATGGAGGAGTGGAAGAGGACTCCTGTGGCAACTATGATGCTCTGGTGAACTCCATACCCTGGATGGTTAAGGCAGTACTGGAAAATAATGGTAGCCACACAAAATATTGACACTTTGGGCCCAATTTAGACATTTTTTAAATTTTGGGGTGTACTCACTTTTGTTGCCAATGGTTTAGACATTAATGGCTGTCTGCTGAGTTATTTTGAGGGGACAGCAAATGTACACTGTTATACAAGCTGTACTTTACATTGTAGCAAAGTGTCATTTCTTCAGTGTTGTCACATGAAAAGATAGAATAAAATATTTACAAAAATGTGAGGGGTGTACTCACTTTTGTGACATACTGTATATAGTCTGTTAAACATCTCACTGGTTGTTTTGCAAAAAGCAGTAAGGATGTTGAGATATCTACCTAGTCCCCTGCTCTCATGTGCACTTTATGAAGAGACAACTTTAATTCCTGGTTTTCAAATTGCCTGTTGTCTTGTTTTGCGTGCTATCTCTCTGCAGAAACGTCCTGACATCACTGGGGGGGTGCTCTTGTAGTAGCATTTAATTCTACACAGAAGTCCTGATTAGGCTCCGCCCACAATCTGCCCTTGAAGCCCTGCCCACTCCCAACTATGACCCGCCGTTGCCCGCCCACTGCTTCAGCTCCTAGCTTGGTTTCTGTTCTGCCAATTTACAAATTACCAAAGGAGAACAGGCAGAAAGAAGCACACAGATTAATAGACAGATCTGTGTGCAAACTAACTTGTACTGACTTGTGCTGTTTTACAAAGCACACACCCAGCTATTGATTGGCGGATGGGTGTGTGTTATCTAAAATAGACTGAGCATGATAGAAGATAGGAGGGCTCTGGGAAATGTAGTTTCCCATGGGAGATACAGAAGCTAGTTCACTGAAAGGAAATTACATCTGAGCTCTGCTAAACTCCTCCCATCATCACTAACATTATACAGCAAAGAAGGAATGAATAGGGGATTACAGACCAAAGTTGCAGCTATATGGTAGAAAGTAATCATTTCAGTTATTATGTTTATTACCATGCGTTACTTTCAGATATTTATATAAGGATTTATTAAAATATGTATGTTGCCTTTAGTTGTACTTCAATAAAATCTATGACACTCCATTGGTTGGGTTGTTACTCAACAGCAACTGAGTAAGGATCTGAAAATAAAGCAAACTGATGCCTACAAAGCAGGAAAAGGCTATAAAAATATTGCAAAATACTTTCAAGTTCACAAATGTCACTGTACATAATGCCATGAAAGAAGGCAGGTAAAGGAAACTGTTGTGGAAGTCAAGGCAAGAACCTCAAGACCAAAAAACTCTCAGAGATAACGGTTTCTACGCTGGCAAAGACAAACCTTCCTATGGCTGCAAAAGACCTTTAGAAAAGTCTGGCTGACAAAAAAATCATTTTGCACAGTTCTACAATGCAGTGTTAATTGCAAGAACATCATCTCCATGGAAGAATGATCAGGCAGAAGCACCTGCAATTTCATCACAAATGTCAAGGTCTTAAGCAACCTTTCTCAACCAGGGTTTTTCCAGTAGCTTCTAGACATTCCTTAAGCTGTGGCTGATTGACCACCCATCTGATACCACTTGGCAGCCTGCTGCATGACTTCAATGATCTTTTTAGCACTGTATAATGGGGGCATTCTTGCAACTGGCCACCAATATAGGGGGCATTTCCAACTGACCTCCAATAAATTAGAGAATAAAGTAGGATTCTGAGCAAAACCTAACTACTCTTAGAAATGTCCCTTTCTTAACACGTATTATGACTAAGCTGTGTAAGAAAGATCTGTATACTTCCCTTTTTCTGGCCGCACCGGTCCAGCCCCATGATCCGGCTTCCCTGTGTCAGACAGCACCAGTTGCAGAGGAGAGGAGGGAGTGCCAACAATGGATGAGCCATTGGAACCTATGGATGATGTCAACGCTCCCCGGCATTATCATTACCATAGGCCTGAGGCCTGATTATAGGTAAGTATACACATCTTTTCTGCACAGGTTAGTGAAAATAGGTGTTAGGAGGTGGAAGGGAGCATTTTAAAGAGTAGTTAGGATTTTCTGGAACTCTACTTTAACTCTTTGGTCTGTTTGGAGAAAAAAAGTAAAGAGCAGCATCTGATTGAAAAAAAATCACCTTGCCAGCTGTTTGGGGTGGATCTAGTCCAGTGGCACAGAAAATATTGAATGTTTAAAGGGAAAGGTAGATTCCCCTAAATAATAGTCAATTCTGCATACTAATGTGAAAAAGTCAGCCAAGAAGCTGACATTGAAAATGGCTCCTAATACGGGGCAATATTCCGAAACTTCAGAGGCCACATATGTAGTTTGGTTTGGAACTGATAATTTTTAAGAGCTGGTACAGGTGTTTTTGTTTTGTTTCCTAATAAGAAATGTGAGCAAATGATCAGCAGTTTGGCATTCAATCCCACACAATTATCACATGAGGCTAATTTCAGGATATAAATGAGCAATCCTGATACATTAAATGTAATCATATTCTGAAAGTGTAAACCGTGTTAAATAGGAGTAAAATATGATTTAGACAGAAAATACATTTTTGGAAACCTATTCACTGTTTTGCCTTGCTGAGATTCATTAGTGAACTCTATTTAAATATATTCAGAAATTCTCAACTTCCATGGTAGAAACCGCTTCTATTTTGGGCTCAGAGCCACAGAGGGATAGAGAGAGAAAGAGAGATGTTCATAGTTAAAGAATTCAAACAAAACAGGCATCAGCGTGAAGCTGGAGAACAACAAGACAAAAAAAAATTCCAACAGCAAGCCAGGCAGTCACTCTCGGCAATTAAAAGTGTGGAAAATACCGTGAGATTATGAACAGATCATCTTTCTTTCCTACTGTGACAGCTGGAAAGAAAGATTGGGAATTTAGAGTCTTGAAATTGAAAATTAGAATCCTAAATTAAAAATTAAAGCCCTAAAATTCTGGCCCTGCTTTCGGACAGAAAAATATGGCTATTTATATATTTATTGCATGGGTTTTTGTGTGTCAAAACGAAGTATCTAAATATCCAAAGTCATAACTTTTTTTTAGATTCAGAAGGGAAGGGTCCCTGTTATCTTTTTTTCTGATCTGTGTCCTATCGGGGAAATTTCCCTTCACTTAACTAATTAAGGACCGAGCCTCTTTTTGAGATTCGGTGATTACAAGTTAAAATCATTTTTTTTCGCTAGAAAATTACTTAAAACCCCCAAACATTATATATATTTTTTCAAACACCCTAGAGAATAAAATAGCGGTCGTTGCAATACTTTATGTCACACCATATTTGTGCAGCGGTCTTACAAGCGCCTTTTTTAAAAAAAAAAATCACTTTTTTGAGTTAAAAAATAAGACATCAGTAACATTAGCCCAATTTTTTTCCATATTGTGAAAGATAATTTTACGCCGAGTAAATTGATACCCAGCATATCATGCTTCAAAATTGCGCCCGCTCATGGAATGGCGTCAAACTTTGGCACTTAAAAATCTCCATCAGCGATGTTTAAAAATGTCTACAGATTACCAGTTTTGAGTTACAGAAGAGGCCTAGTGCTAAAATTGTTGCTCTCACTTTAACGATCGTGGCGATACCTCCCATGTGTGGTTTTCATATGCGGGTGCGACTTACGTATGTGTTCGCTTCTGCGCGCGAGCTTGCCGGGACGGGGAGCTTTACTTTTTTTTTTCTTTTCTTATTTACTTTACTTTTTATTTTTACACTGTCCTTTTTTTAAAAAAAAGATCACTTTTATTCCTATTACAAGCAATGTAAACATTCCTTGTAATAGAAAAAAGCATGCCAGGACCTCTTAACCACTTGCTGACCGCCTGCACCAGCGTGACGGTGGCAAGATGGCTCATTATCGTGAAACACTGTCACAGGACGGCGGCCGCGATAACTAGTATTGTGAGCGTGCGCACGCCGCCAGAGGCTCACTGTGTTCGGGGGGGCAGGGAGCGGGTAGGGCAGACTCGATCGCCGCCGGCTACCCATGATGGCCCCCCCGCAGTGAGAGAATAGAGGTCCGTGTATGTAAACACGGATTTCCGTTCTCATAGAGGGGGAAGGGCTGTGATCACAGGCTTCCTGTATATGGAAGCTGTGATCACTCCCCTCCCCCTGCCAGCCCAGCACCAATACAGTTAGAACACGCCCAGGGAACACCGCTAACCCTTAGAGCACCCCCTCCAGATTAACCCCTTCACTGCCAATGGCATTTACACAGTAATCAGTGCATTTTTATAGCACTGTTCACTGTATAAATGCCAATGGTCCCAAAAAGTGTCAAAATGGTCCGACATGTCCGCCGCAGTATCGGTAAAAATCCCAGATTGTTGCCATTACTACTAAAAAATAAAAACCCCAGAAATTAATTCTCATCATTCGTAAACGCGGCAACGTTTGCGCAAACCAATCAATAAACGCTGATTGCCATTTTTTTTACCAAAAATATGAGAAAGAATATAAATCGATACTCTTGCCTTTA
>BLSH010217607.1:550208-561660 GCA_018402905.1 Glandirana rugosa | reverse complement strand
GGTCCGTGAAACACGAGACCCCTAGAACTTCCCCTTGAGGTACGGTTTCTTTTTTGACCGTACCCCAGGGGGAGGTCCTCGTATGGTCCGGGAAACCAGACCATACCTAAAATTCCCCTTGGGGTACGGCTTTTTTTGTCGCACCCCAGGGGGGGTTTTAGGTATGGTCTGGGAATAGGCTCGTGCGTTGGGCCGTCCGGTCCTTTCCCCCACCCCTGCTCGCTCGCCGGGGGAGGGAGGACCTGGTATGGTCCGGCGCACGGGAGTTGTACCCCTCATACCCACGAAACCCCGTCCCCCCCGAGACGTGGGGGGTGGGGGGGACCCCACGCTGTTTTTTTCGGCATGGGGTTCCCCTTAAAATCCATACCAGACCAAAGGGCCTGGTATGCTCCTGGAGGGGGACCCCATGCCAGTTTTTTCTTTGGCATGGAGTTCCCCTTCAAGATCCCCAGAGCACAAAGTGCCTGGCATTGTCGGGATCAAAGTCGGATCCCTGTTCACAGACAAACGGTCCGACTTTGACCCTATCTAGGACCGTAAATCGCACAGCAGTGTAGGATCAAAGTAGGACCGTTTTTTTGTCGGATAGTGTGAACCCAGCCTTAGTGCCTTATCTGCATTAAATTAGCCTCAGAACCTGTATAATTCATATGTGTCCTGGATTAAAGGGATGATGTGGCAACCCTACTCTACCCCAAAGGAATTTATAATCTAGACATATAATGCTATACTAGTGGTTCTCAACTCCTGTCCTCGGGACCCACTAACAGGCCGGGTTCGCAGGATAACTGAAATGCATCACAGGTGATATCATTTGCTGCTCAGTGATTGCAGTATTCTAGTCTTCATCTCCCCAAGGTAATATTTAAAATCTGGCCTGTTGGTGGGAGTTGAGAACCACTGTGCTATACGGACACAAAACATGTCCTGTGTTGGTGGAAACCAATGAACCTATGTCTATGTAATTGTATTATCAGCAGGTGTGCAGATATAGGAATCCAAGCTCAGCTGTCTCGCCAACAGAATCCCAAACAGACATAAATACACAAGTTACCTGAAAAGAATGTGTGTGCTGCTCAGACTCGGTAAAGAGGGGATATATGAATGGTGCATCCACAACTGCTGTTAGAGGGCTGACAGGGGATGGAGCCAACTGGCTCCTACAATGGTTCAGGAAAGAAAGAGGTAGCCCCTGGAAGTCGCACATCTAAGATGTCCTAAAGAGGTGAATAGAGTGGCAACCTCAACCTGGACTCCAACCAGGCCACGCCCCCCAATGTGTTTCGCCCCGCCCCCTGGAGCTTAGTCATGGGCATGGCCATGACTAAGCTCCAAGGGGCTGAGTGAAATGCATTGGAATGTGGCCTGGTTGGAGTCCAGGCTGAGGTTGCCACTCTATTCACCTCTTTAGGATATCTTAGATGTGTGACTTCCAGGGACTACCCCTTTCTTTCCTGATAGATACACAAGTTAAACTTGGACTCTGTGTGATCACTGCCTGCCATACAATGCTGCACCTAGCCCACAAACCACTGAGCAGCTGAGGTTACCACTCTATTCACCTCCTTAGGATATCTTAGATGTGTGACTTCCAGCGGCTATCCCTTTCTTTCCTGATAGATACACAAGTTAAAGCTTACCTCCGGGATTCATGATTCAAGCAGCAAGAGAGTGCCCGCACTATGAGGGTTAATTGCTTATTTAGGTCTAGGGGACATAGAAAAGAAGATCCTCCATGCTGCTAGTCCATGCAACATCTTCTACACTCCAATGGTCTAAAGTCCTGACCTCATGAATGATGGGTTCATTGGACGTGATGACACAGAGACACTCCAATGCCAGGGCAGGAGGGAGCAGAGGATCAGGTCAGTTAAAGTCCAAAACTCTACCGTAGACTAAATGGGCAGTTAACTCATCCAGTGCGGATGCAGCCCTACTACAAAAGATAATTTTTAGGTTTCACGGAGTTAGGCCTTAAAAAAAATTCAGTCCTCACAATAAGAAAAAAAACGCCTTGGATTCCTGGAACCCTGAACTTAAAGCGGTTGTCTACCCATTTTGTTTATTTTACCTACAGGTAAGCCTAGAATAAGCCTAGAATGTCTGCATCTTCTAGTCTTCAGACCATGTTCCACCACTGTTACAGTTTGTAAGTGGCAAAATGGGTGTGCCTCCCAACCGGGCCTGTTTGTACTTGCTGAACTTCTCTACAATACATTGCTATTTCTAAACTTGGACTCTGTGTGATCACTGCCTGCCATACAATGCTGCACCTAGCCCACAAACCACTGAGCAAAAGGATGGCACAACATAGGAGGGTGAACTCTTCAGGGGACAAGGGGACATTCTTTCAAGTTCAGCAAGGTCCACATGTTGAATAGAGAAAACAACTGGTTCATAAGAGGCATGAAGGGGGCCATTTACGTCAAACTTGAAAAAACAATTCCTAAAAAGGGGTGGGTGACATCACCTGTCACCCACATAGTTTAACATCTCTTCCCTGGTGATCTGACAACAATTCACACCTTAAGCCTTTATAACTTTATCAATAACATCTGTTCATTGCACTGCGGTGATTGGATTATGTTAATTAGAGCAAGGTGTTTCACAAATTTTCACACCTACTGTCATGTTCTTGAAAAATCAACATCTGCCTTTCACAGCAATTAAATATCTTCACATTATTATGATAGAAATTAAAGGTACCACAACAGTATCTTTCCATATGTGTATATGTGCATATGTGTGTATATTTATATATATTGTGATATGGGGGAATGTTTAGCTCAGTAGTAGATGTGTTTAGGTGAGTCCACATCAGTCCGAACTGTGGTTAAGGACTTGCCAGCCCACTTTTATTGAAAAACCTAAAGGAGAAGTCCAGCCAAAGCGCATTTGGCTGGGCCTCTCCTATGGATCACAGGAGTGCAATTTGTTTTGCACTCCTGTGACCTAGTCTGCTCTCTGCTGACATCACAGATATCCGTCCAGGCACCGCGTCATCCCGAACAAGGAGTCTGGATCCTTCCAGGTGCCTGGATGGACACCCATCCTGAGAGCCTCACACGGCCCGCTTTGCCCCTCCACAGCCCAGCACTCCAATGAGCGTGGAGGGAGAAAAGCAGAGAGCTATGACTAGGCTACAGCTCTCTGCTCACAAAGCTGTGCAAACTGAGTGATCTGCTATGTTTGATTGCTTGGTTTTCGGTGCAGAATCTATTGGGGACCCCCAGGCCATCAGACCTAGTATCCCCTCTATTACTTTTCTGGGGGCAACCCAAAATGTGGGGTTTTCTTTTACTTTCACTTTAAATAATAAAGGTATAGAGAGGATGAATCTCCCTAATTTCTACTCACATACTTTCTTTTCTATCTAGTTTTTCAGTGCTTTTTGTATAAAGCACACCTGTATTGTGACACATATTTATTTCTTGCACTGGGTATCCTATCCTTCCTTTTTGGGATTCAATTAGTAGTCACACTTTTTAACCACTTCAAGATCACCCGCTGTCATATTACGGCGGCCGTTTGAAGTGGAATACCGTTGTTATGGTAGCACAGTGGTTCTCAACTCCGGTCCTCAGGACCCCCTAACAGGCCAAGTTTTAAGTATTACCTTGGGAAGATGCAGACTAGAATACTGCAATCACTGAGCAGCAAATGATATCACCTGTGATGTATTTCAGTTATCCTGCAAACCTGGCCTGTTAGTGGGTCCCAAGGACAGGAGTTGAGAACCACTGTGGTAGCAGATAGCTAACATAGCCCCGGTATAGTTTCTTTCAGCAGGGATTCTGCACATGATAAAAGTGGTATTAGCAGCGAATTCACCGCAAGATCACTTTTATCAGCGGCGGGAGAGGTGCCCCCCCACCCGCTGGCAGCGGCGGAGATGATCGGGTCCTCTCCTCCCAGTGTCTGTGAGCCGACTCGGCTCCATAACATGGCAGGGCGACATCACAAGTAGCTTCCACCCAATGCTCTTAAAGAGCCCATTTTTTTTTTGCACTGTCATTTTTTTAAAATTATTATTTATTTATTTTTTGCATTTTACTGTAAATATGAGATGTGAAGTCTTTTTGATCCCAGATCTCATATTTAAGAGGTCCTGTCATGCTTTTTTCTATTACAAGGAATGTTTACATTTCTTGTAATAGGACTAAAAGTGATCATTTTTTTTCAAAAACAGTGTAAAAGTAAAAATTAAAAAATAAAATAAATAATTAAAAAAAAAAAAATTAAAGCGCCCCGTCCCCACAAGCTTGCGCGCAGAAGCGAACGCATATGTAAGTCCCGCCCACATATGAAAACGATGTGCAAACTACACATGTGAGGTATCGCCACGATCGTTAGAGCGAGAGCAATAATTCTAGCACTAGATCTCCTCTGTAACTGAAAACTGCTAACCTGTAGAATTTTTTAAAATTCGCCAATGGAGATTTTTATGTTGCAAAGTTTGTCACTATTCCACGAGCGGACGCAATTTTGAAGCATGACATGCTGGGTATCATTTTACTCAGCGTAACATTATCTTTTACAACATGGAAAAAAATTGGCCTAACTTTACTGTTGTCTTATTTTTTAACTCAAAAAACTGAATTTTAAAAAAAAAATCATGCTTGTAAGACCACTGCGCAAATACGGTGTGTCATAAAGTTTTACAACGGCCGCCATTTTATTCTCTAGGGTGTTAGAAAAAAAATATATATATATATAATGTTTGGTGGTTCTAAGTAATTTTATAGCAAAAAAAAAACCTGGTTTTAACTCGTAAGCACCGAACTCCAAAAAGAGGCTCGGTCTTACTTACTTAGTAATTTCACTAACTATGCTAATTTTAGCAACACAATACATTTTTTATAGATTCCATTGTGGATCATTAATTGTCTTACCATGAAATGCACCTTGGAGATTCATATTCCTTTTAGGTCCTCCCAAGTGAGGCCTTACACCCACAGATGATACTCCCACTGCTCCAGATGCAGACAATCTGACCCCCATTGCACAGCACCCTATGTTGATTCTTGAGTCAACTGGGAGTATAATCAGGGTAGGGTATTCCATTAATCTGGTGGGTTTTATTTCCCCTGCCCTTGTTGTTCCATACTGATAATAAAATTACCTGTTGGATTATACTGTTGCTTTTGCATTTTTTTTAGATACTTATGCATCCGCTCCTGAGGGAGTGGAGTGAATCCATGAAACGTGTCAAGCTTGTTGATGCAAATGTAGTCTATCATCATGCGTTTTCATATCCTGCTGTGTGCATAAATATATATACATGATATATATGTAAAATGTTGTAATATGTATTGAATGTTTATATCCACTACATACCTATGCCAACATGTTATGTTCCAGTTGCCAACATGTTCACCTAGGTGAATATTGTAACCATGACAATTTTCCCTACATTTGCTTAGGGTTTTTTTCTTATAAATTTGTTCTGCACATTACTATCTCTCCATGCTATTATTCTATTTATGTATATGAAATACAAAAGCAATTTGATATACCATTACTATACCCACTGGTAGTCATACACCTCATTTATTAAAGTCCCAATTCCCCCTTTCTTTTACAATCTCCCTAATGAGGATGCAGACTGCAATAAAAACTGACAGGGGTTCTAATTAATCTCCTCTCTATCTAAAACTAAAAATAAAGTTTTGCCTTTAGTTATATGTAGCCATGTGCTCCCATAAGAGTGGCTGGTAGTAGTAGTTCATGTGATAGCTGACCTCAATCGCACCATACATCACACATCCGGAGACACTGACCAGACTGGCCCTTGGTTTTATGGTTTTATTTAGGGGAAAAAACTTGGATGGGGATAAGAGATGACTGTGGGATGCCCAAGGAATTATGTTACATAGACTCCATATACAAGCCTGTATATGCACACTTCACTGCAGACTCTTCCTCTGCAGACTATTGCTCCTCTCACTCTCCAGCACTTCACTTGCTGACCATTACTGTTACAGTTCTCTCACTACACAAGTTCACCGCTTTACACTTCTTTGCTTCTCTCCAGCTCAGTACTTAGTTTCCAGCCTGAAGGGAAATTTATCAGGCTTCTCTATACCTTTCTCTTCACCACGGTTAGCACATGGTGAGGCCTACCCTGTTTTGGCAGGACCTCAGGAACACCCATTACAGGCCAGGGATCACAGGCCCCTGAATGTGCAGCAAACACTTGAGTGCTAACCGGGTCTTTGACGGACTACAAATCCCAGCCCATCCTCCTCCAGGTCCCATCAACCTGCTCCCTGGTAGTGACTGTCCTTTCCCTTGACTGTCTCCCAAGGCTCTCACAGGCTGTCCACCATTCCTCTCCCAGCCTCCTCCAGCACTTTCTCCTCCAGTCCCAGGGACCATCACTCACCACAACGGTGGACACTTTAAAGTCTCTCTCCGCCTTTAGCACCTCTGCTGCTCTCCTGTTCCTCCTGTGCAGCTCCAGGAATCACTCTCCTTCCTGACTGCACCCGAACCCCCAGGCCCTAAGGTCACCCTCCCCAGATTGGAATGACCTCCTGGGTAGGGGCCTGCTCCACAGCACCTCTGCTACATCTCCAGACTTCCATCTGACACTACTCCTCCCAGATTGGGCTGACTGAGTATTTAAGGAGGCCTGCCCCCTGCCAAACCTGCTTGGGGATTGGTCAGGGCTCCTTAGAACACTCCAGATGACTCCACCCGTCTCCCAGCTCTCTGTCCAGAAAACCTTCTTCAGGTTTCTAGAAAGAAGTGGGAGGTTCTGGTGACCTCATATGTTAAGTCCACCCAATCCTACCCGAGCCTCTCCTCCCAGCCCAGATCAAAACATTCAGGCCTGCACATTACAGTCAGACCTGACTAAATTTACCTCCCCTAGCCAAAACCCTGCTAGAAGACGCATCTATTCTATGGGGGCGCTACATATACTTTAAAGTAAAGTCCACAATAAGGGTTGCCCACACAGAGGATTTTCACTAACAAAACAGATAATGAAAATACCAAGCCACCTGGCTGACTCTTCAGCAGCTTCACTGCTCTTGTCAGGATCCTTCAGATTCAGCCTCCCAGCTTTCTGGGTTCTCCCAGCTCACTAATTCTTTAGTTACAACAGCCAGCTACATGGGCCCACTCCCTGGCTTCCCAATAGAAGATCCCCTGGCACCCCAGGCTCTCTCACACCTCAGAGACTTACAGATGCCCTCAGTCCCCTGGACACACCTAGTCACCTCAGCTCTCCCAGTCCTCCAGACTCGCTTTGTTGTCCTGACTCTTCCAATCCTGTGGGTATGGAATCTCTCCAATGTGGATTACTATCTCTTGAATAGAGTACCTCCCCAATTGGGAATACGCCAGTCTCCTGCATGAAGCACACAGCTGTCTCCATACAGGAGCCTTCAGTAATCGTCAGTTCCTTGCTTAGAATGAGTGTGCACACTCACACAGCCTGCAGGTCTCCAATAAGACCTGTTCAGAGAACTGAGAGCTTTGTTCCACCCAAGACACTTTGAAGCTTTTAGACTTCGGACCCTGATCCATGATTACAAAACCCACAGAAAACTGACTTCTCCGCTCAGACACAATACTCCAGACCCCCTCAGTCTGTTTCCTTAGAACCTTGTGTGTTTTCTGCCTATACTTGCACAGTGGCAGGGCCTAACACATTCACAATATAAACTATGGATGTTGAATTATATTTTTGTTTGATCATTCTTGCTTGATACTGATTGAGGTTAAACATATTTCTTTCCCACTACTATTAGATATATTATTTTGCAATCTATAATTTTTCAAACTATTTTATTTTTTATGTATTTTTGCTTCTAATGTTGTCCTGATGAAGGGGGGTGTCCGTGTCTAAACACGTTGGCTGTTTTATGTTTTATTATTTTACGAGCAAACATTAACTTAGATCTTTGGTCTGGTGCTCTCATTTATTTAGTTTATTTATTTATTTCAGGTACTTATATAGCACCGTCAATTTAGTGCTTTACATATACATTGTACAGTCACATCAGTCCCTGCCCTCTAGGAGCTTACAATCTAAGGTCCCTAACTTACATTCATGCATACACATGGCCAATTTAGACAGGATCCAAATAACCTATCAGCATGTCTTTGGAGTGTGGGAGGAAATCGGAGTAACCATAGGAAATCCACGCATGCAAAGGGAGAACATGCAAACTCCAGGCAGGCTTAGACTTTTGACACATTTCATGACACCACAGTGCTTGGGTTAAGTCAGGGATGCCCAAATGATGTGGCCCACCATGTCCTGCTCTGGCATAGTGGGTCGTCAAGCCCAGATCGTGGGTTTTCAACCCGCCATCCCTGAGCATCAGTGTGAAGAACACAGCCACACTAGAGGAAGCAGAGCCAATGCTTCCTGTATTGCACCGCCTTCTTCACAGGCAGAGTGATACCAAATGTACTCCGCCTATGACAGGAAGCATCAACTCTGCTCTCTGCTGCAGCTGCATGCTCCTGTCACACTGATGCTCAGGGATGGCAGGTCGGGACTCGGAAATCCACGATCTGGGACAGCAGCCAGCAGTACCAGTACACACCAACACTAATAGCCAGCAGTACCCCCCAGCGGTACCAATACCAGCCAGCAGTAAACACCAGCAGTAACAGTACCCACAAGCACTATCAGTACCAGCCAGCAGTACCCACCAGCAATACCAGTACCCACCAACAGTACCAGCCAGCAGTACCGTACCAGCCAGTACCAGTACCCACCACCAATACCAGCCAGCAGTACCCACCAGAAGTGCCCACCAGCAGTATCAGCCAGCAGTACCAATATCCACCAGCAGTACCAGCCAGCAAGTACCCACCAGAAGTACAAGCCAGCAGTACCAGTACCAGCCAGAAGTACCAGTATCAACCAGCAGTACCAGTACCAACCAGCAGTAGCAGTGCCAGTCAGCAGACCCACCAGCAGTAACAGTACCTGCCAGCAGTACCAGCACCAGCCAGCAGTACCAGTACCAGCCAGCAGTACCCACCGGCAGTACCAGCCAGCAGTTCCCACCAGTAGTACCAGTACCAGCCAGGAGTACCAGTACCAGCCAGCAGTACCCACCGGCAGTACCAGCCAAGAGTACCCACCAGCAGTATCCACCGGCAGTACCAGCCAGCAGTACCTGTCAGCAGTACCAGTACCAGCCATCAGTACCAGCACCTGTTAGCAGTCCCCACCAGCAGTACCAGCCAGCAGTACCAGCACCTGTTAGCAGTCCCCACCAGCAGTACCAGCACCTGTCAGAAGTATCAGCCAGCAGTACCCAGCAGCAGTACCAGCCAGCAGTACCCCCAGCAGTACCCACCGGCAGTACCCACCAGTAATACCCACCGGCAGTACCAGCCAGAAGTAACCACAGGCAGTACCCACCAGCAGTACTTACAATAGAGGACAGCCAGCGGTAGCCACCAGCCATACCCGCCTAGGGGACCGCAGTAGCCAGTGATAACAGCAGGAATCCTGGGGAAGAAGTGAAGATTGAGGTCAGTTGAGGTGCAGGTAAACCGCAGTGCATCAGTGTGAAAGCAGCCTTAGGCCCCTTTCACACGTTTGGTCCAATCGAGTCCACCTGTTTTTTAGGTGGACTCAAACGGACTCTATTCACCTCTATAGAGAGGCAGATGTAAACGGACTTGTGTCCTTTTACACCTGCCTATCTACAATTTTCTTAAAAAAACAGAAGGGGATCTGTCCCCTTCTGTCTGGGCGGATCAGATCGGAAGGCCCTTAGGGTAGAGCGGGCTGTGTCCATTTCTGCTGTACATATGCAAAGTGGACACAGAGCTGTCATCTGCCTGCTCCACTCATTGTGGCCTGCGACCGGTTACCAAGTCGCTAAAGTGGCCTTCACTCTTCAAAAGGTTGGGCACCCCTGGGTTAAGGTAACAGAGTTTCCTTTATGAATATACATGCTGGGGTATGTTCCTGGCAATCAGTAGAAGCAAGGAATTGACTAGGATGAGTGGTGAACCATCTTCATCAATAGTAAAGAATTCCAGTTAAATGTGATTGATTGCTACTAGATGATGATTAAAGAGGTTCCCCTGGGCCCTCCTTAGGCCCCTTTCACACATGCGGATCGATTTGGTCCGCCTGTCCGTTTTTCAGGTGGAACTGATCAGACACTCCATTCAGCCCTATGAAGTGGCGGATGTCAGCGGTGACATGTCCGCTGACATCTGCCACTATCCGATCCAATCCAGTCTGCTAAATCCAGACTGATGAAAACCATATTTTCCATCCATCTGGCAGACCGGATCAGATGGTATCGGATGAAAATGGACAGGGGGATCCATTTTCATCCAATCTCCCATAGAGGACAGTGGGGATCTGACAGGTCAATCTCTGCACAGTGAGCACAGAGGGACCTGTCATCCACCCACTCAGCGAAGATCAATGGAGCGATCCCTGCTGAGCTAGCGGAGTCCATGAAAACGGACAGCCCCGTGTGAAAGGGGCTTTACCCTTGCTTTTGAAAAATAAAAATGTAGATCCAGAAGCAGTTGTACACTGCCACAAACAGGCAAAGTTTGAGTTTCCAAAAAAACAGATGACTACTTTCTTTTGGCCCCCTGAAGCTCCACAGCCTATCATTTGTTTACATCTATGGTTTCGCATACAAGGAGACAGGGAGTCAAGAAATAGCCCCTCTATCTGTCCTGGGGATCATTGTCACCAGGACAGACAGATGAAGGTGACAGAAGGTGATGGGAAATCCAAAAATTGTACAGTAGTCCCCAGAACTTGAATAGTTTGTAGGAAAAAAAAAAGTTTTGGTTTTAGATATGCGTAATTTATAAACAATTAAATGTAATTTGAATACAAATTATGTAACAAAAATCTGTCTATATCAGCTTTCCACAGTCCCCTGAACACCAAACTTTATTCTGGGAATGGAAGGTTTGCCATTTTTTCTCTATGGCGAGGCTATACACTCACCGGACACTTTATTAGGTACCCCTGTTTACCGTATATACTCAAGTATAAGCCGAGTTTTTCAGCACATTTTTTGTGCTGAAAAAGACCCCCCTCGGCTTATACTCGAGTCAGTGTCTGTGGGTGATGAGTAGATTCATATTAAACAGAGCCGTGCTGCTTCTAAGAGCCGTTCTGTGCTTGTAAGTGTAATTAAACACATTGGAATACAGAGAATGCTGAGAGAGGTGTCAGATTCTCAGCTTGATGTCGGCAGGTGGGCGGGACAAGCTGATGTTAGCTGTTCAGTCCCGCCCACCTCCTGATCTCAGTGAAGAGCTGCAGCTCTCTCTCAGCATTCTTTACATTCCAATGTGTTTAATCACACTTACACAGCACAGAACGGCTCTTAGAAGCAGCACATCTCTGTTTAATGTGAATCTACCTTACTCATCCCTTATGTGTTCTGGCTACAGATCTAAGTGTAATTTGTCTCTACACGACGAAGAT
>BLSH010217607.1:536629-550198 GCA_018402905.1 Glandirana rugosa | reverse complement strand
GGGGGGTGCCGAGACAAATTATACTTAGATGAGTAGTGGGTGTCTGTGACTGAGCTCATATTCGGCTCCCCCCAGAAAAAGTCGTGTTTTTTACACGACTTTTTGAGCCCTGAACACCAAACTTTATTCTGGGAATGGAAGGTTTGCCATTTTTTCTCTATGGCGAGGCTATACACTCACCGGACACTTTATTAGGTACCCCTGTTTACCGTATATACTCAAGTATAAGCCGAGTTTTTCAGCACATTTTTTGTGCTGAAAAAGACCCCCCTCGGCTTATACTCGAGTCAGTGTCTGTGGGTGATGAGTAGATTCATATTAAACAGAGCCGTGCTGCTTCTAAGAGCCGTTCTGTGCTTGTAAGTGTAATTAAACACATTGGAATACAGAGAATGCTGAGATAGGTGTCAGATTCTCAGCTTGATGTAGGGAGGTGGACGGGACAAGCTGATGTTAGCTGTTCAGTCCCGCCCACCTCCTGATCTCAGTGAAGAGCTGCAGCTCTCTCTCTGCATTCTTTACATTCCAATGTGTTTAATCACACTTACACAGAACAGAACGGCTCTTAGAAGCAGCACATCTCTGTTTAATGTGAATCTACCTTACTCATCCCTTATGTGTTCTGGCTACAGTCTGTGTCCTAGCTAAAATCCCTGTGTCCTGGCTAATATCCCTGTGTCCTGGCTAATATCCCTGTGTCCTGGCTAAAATCCCTGTGTCCTGGCTACAATACATGTGTTCTGGCTACAGTCTCTGTGTCCTGGATAAAATCCATGTGTCCTGGCTACAATACCTGTGTTCTGGCTACAGTCTGTGTCCTGGCTAAAATCCCTGTGTCCTGGTTACAATACCTGTGTTCTGGCTACAGTCTCTGTGTCCTGGCTACAATCCCTGAGTTCTGGCTCCCTGTCCCTGTGTTCTGACTACAATTCCTGTGTTCTGGCTCCCTGTCCCTGTGTTTTGGCTACAATTCCTGTGTTCTGGCTGCTGCATTTGCCACCCTAGGCTTATACTCGGGTCAATAACTTTTCCCAGTTTTTTGTGGTAAAATTAGGTGCCTCGGCTTATATTCGAGACGTCTTATACTCGAGTATATACGGTAATTGCTTGTTAACATGAATTGCTAATCAGCCAATCACATGGCAGCAACTCAATGCATTTAGGCACCCAGATGTGGCTGAAGTTCAAACTGAACATCAGAATGGGGAAGAAAGGGTATTTAAGTGACTTTGAACATTGCATGGTTGTTGGTGTCTGATGGCCTGGTCTGAGTATTTCAAAAACTGCTGATCTACTGGGATTTTCACACACAACCATCTCCAGGGTTTACAGAGAATGGTCCGAAAAAGAGAAAATATCCAGTGAGCGGTGTTGTGTGGACGAAAATGCCTGGTTAATGTCAGAGGTCAGAGGAGAATGGACAGACCGGTTTGATATGATAGAAAGGCAACAGTAACTCAAATAACCATGCGTTACAACCAAGGTATGCAGAATACCATCTCTGAACACACAACACATCGAACCATGAAGCAGATGGGCTGGAGCAGCAGGAGACCACATCAGGTGCCACTCCTGTCAGCTCAGAACAGAAAACTGAGGCTACATTTCGCACAAGCTCACCAAAATTGGACAATAGAAGCTTGGAAAAAAGTTGCCTGGTCTGAGGAGCCTCAATTTTAGCTGCGACATTCAGATGGCAGGGTCAGAATTCGGCACAAACATGAAGCATGGATCCATCCTGCCTTGAAGAGAAAGCGAGTGTAGGCAGGGCCTTACCAGTGTGCCCAAAGAATGGAAGGAATTACTACACTGGGTTCTTTGAATGTTGTTTATATTGTAGAAATTGAATAGGCACATACAAGGCAGTGTGACAGGAAGCCAGGAAAATCTATGGGTTGTGTCCAGGATGGGAGATATATTTGTCCCAGGTTTATGCTGTACACTGATTGCTTTTGTGTTTGGGCTGTGTAGTGAGCCTGTTTGGGCTCAATGAGGGTTAACAAGTTCAGGTGTAACAGATAAAGCACTCAGAGCTCTATAAAACTCCCAGGTTGCTTCAGCAAGGGGCTCCACCCTGGAACCATATCTCTGTGCACGACAGACTGGGGAGCAGCAATACATCTGAATGGTGAGATTAAGTCTGGGTGATTAAAAGCCCCTGTTTCTCTGTGACCGCTAAGTGTATGGGCAGCGGTAGGCTGTGGCAGAACATGTAGTCAGGTTCCCGTGTCTTTGTAGTTAGATGCCCAAAGTGGCAAGGGTTTATTTTCTGTTTTGTTTTATTTTGTACTTTGTAACCACAGACGTGTAAATAAACCACAGTTTTTGCTGTCACAAAGATCCTGCTGTCTGTCCGTGCCTAGTTCACTGTGCTGTGACCCATCAAGGGGGTCCTGCACACCCTGCTACTGAGATAATCCCTTACACATGGTGGAGGTTTGTGGGGCAGGAGAAGTAAGGCCAGCATGGAGGATATACTGGGACAGCTGGCTCTGGCAAATGCAAATCAACAACAGGTAAATACAAATCAACTGCAGGAAAATGCAGGTTTGCAACAGAGCTTTGCAGCCCAACAAAAGGCTCACCAACAGAGCCTGGCAGCTCACCAACAGAGCATAGCAGCCCAGCAACAAGCCCTAGAACAGGCGGAGTCATGCCAGTAATATAGTGACTTTTTGGGTAAGCCACCTGTTGCCAAAAATGACTGCGGATGATGACCCGGAGATGTTTTTGACCATGTTTGAGAGGACAGCTGAAAAAGAGAGTTGGACTAAAGAACAAAGGGCTGGACTAGTGCCCCCCCTACTATCTGGAGAATCCCAAAAGGCTTATTTTGACTTGGGCATAACCCTGGCTGTCCGTGCTCAGCATGTCCACTATTGGAGTTATCGACTGAGAAAGCCACCCCGGTCACAAATGTATGACCTTATCCACTTGACCAGCAAATGGCTGCAGCCAGAAACTCTGCCTGGTCCAAAAATTGTGGAGCGGGCGGTCGTGGACAAATTTCTGAGGTCTCTCCCTACCACCTTGCAGAAATGGGTGAGCCATGGAGATCCAGAAACAGCAGACAAACGTGTAGACCTTGTGGAAAGGTACCTAACAACTGAGAACATGATGTCTTTCCTCAGAGACTCACAGACTTTTCGCCCCAAGACCAGACCATCCCCAGCTACGGGTGCACCGAGGGTTGGGGGTGGAGAGAGTGAAAAAGAGGGAACTAAAGGTATTTTTGGGACTACTTCTAATGCCTGGCGAGAGCAGCCCGGAAGACCAATCCCACAGGAGGTGACTAGAAAGTTAATTTGTTACCATTGCTGGCAAGAGGAACATGTAGAGGCAGTTTGCCCAGCAATTGATGAACCAATGCACTGTGACTTTCTTACAGAGAGACGGTAGTCCCCATTTGCAACTACTACATGCACTGCAGTAAAGGAAAGTGAGAAACCTTTATGCAAAATGTGTTTAGATGGTAAAAATGTTGTTGTATTGTTGGATTCAGGTAGTCTGGTTACCTTGGTAAAAACTGAACTGGTGGTGGGAAAAACCTTGCACCCTAGCAAAATGGCGGTCATTTGTGTACATGGGGACACTCGAGAGTATCCGGTGACTACGGTATCCTTTGAAACCTCCCTCTGTAACCTTTGTCACCAGGTGGGTTTGGTTCCCCAACTACCACATGATGCCATTGTGGGAAGGTATTTCCCAAAATTCTGGGAGCTCTGGGATTGCCCAGATTGACCAGTAAGTGGTTCTTCAGAACATGAAGGTCCTACTAAGGAATCCTCTAAGTGTGAGGATTCTCCTGAGTTTCCCTTGTCAGTATTAGCAGGGGAAACAACAGGGTCTAGGGAAGAGCCTGCAACCTCAGAATAGGAACAGCGACCTCTAGTGTTTGATGATCTAGATAAAGTTGTTGCACTAAACAATTGAAGGACCCCAAATTACTAAGGGCCCGGGAGAAAGTAGTGAAAATAGATGAGGAATTAGTTAACCCTGACAAGAGAGTTGCCCTCCCTTACTTCATCATGCAAAGGGATCTGTTATACCGGGTGTCACAGAGGGTAGAGGAAACCATTGAGCAACTTGTGGTGCCCAAACCTTACCGCAAGTAGGTCTTAGAACTGGCCCATGGGCACATTCTTGGGGGACATTTAGGAGCTGAAAAGACCCGGGAAAGAATCACCCAGAGGTTCTATTGGCCTGGGATCATTAAGGATGTGGGAATGTACTGTTCCTCCTGTCCAGTGTGTCAGATTTCTGCATCCATGCCACATTTCCGCAGTCCTTTGGTACCCCTGCGCATCATTGAAGTCCCTTTTAAGCGGATCGCCATGGATTTGGTGAAGTCCGCTAGAGGTCACCAGCACAACTTGGTGATAATGGACTATGCCACCGGTTACCCAGAAGCGATTCCTCTCTGAAACACCTCTGCCAAAACCACTGCCAAAGAGCTATTTCAGGTTTTCAGCCACGTGGGCCTTCCTAAAGAAGCACCCAGTTTATGTCTAGAGTAACCAAAGAGCTTTGCAAACTTCTTAAAGTGACCCAATAACGTACTTCAGTGTATCACTCTCTAACAGATGGGCTGGTCGAATGATTTAACAAAACGTTAAAACAAATACTGAGGAAGGTAATTGATAAAGACAAAAAGAATTGGAATTGTCTACTCCCTTATTTGATATTTGCTATCAGAGAGGTTCCCCAATCATCTACAGGGTTCTCTCCTTTTGAGCTACTGTATGGGAGGCACCCACGGAGTCTACTGCCATTGCCAGGGAAACATGGGAGAGTGAGAGTTCCCCTCATAGAAGTGTGATTGAACATGTGGCAAAAATGCAAGACAGAACTGCGCAAGTGATGCCTATTGTGAAGGAACATTTGGCACAAGCCCCGTTGGCTCAGCAGAGGATTTACAATTGTGGGGCCCAGGTCCATTCTTTTGCACCTGGTGATAGGGTGTTGGTGTTGGCCCCCATGGTTGAAAGTAAATTCCTAGCCAAATGGCAGGGTCCCTATGAAGTGTTGGAAAAAATGGGTGATGTGAATTATAAAATTAGCCAACCAGGAAGATAAAAACCTATGCAGATATATCATGTGAATTTGCTAAAATCATGGAAGAATAGGGAATCCTTGGTCGCTGAGACTACCCCACTTTCTGCTCCACCTAACCTGGTTATCCCTGAAGTCGGGATAGTGGAGACTCTGTCCAAAACTCAGCAACAGGAAGCTAGAGAGTTTGTGCTCTGAAATAAAGAGACATTTTCAGAATTGCCAGTTTTGGTGTCTGGGTTTGAACATAACATTGTCACCACGCCAAGGGAAAGGGTCAAGTTGAAACCTTCTGGAATTCCCGAAGCCCTGCAAGAGGCAATTCGCCAAGAAGTAATACAAATGCGTGAGTTGGGGTTATAGAAGGGTCAAATAGTGATTGGTCAAGTCCTATTGTGTTTGTGCCCAAACCAGATGGAAGTTGGCAGTTGTGTAATGACTTTCGCCACTTGAATAAAATCACTAAGTTTGACCCCTATCCCATGCCCCGCATGGTCGAACTGATTGATCGCCTAGGCACAGCCCGGTATATGACAGCGTTAGACCTGACCAAAGGGTATTGGCAAATTCCTCTCTTGGAATCGGTCAAGGAAAAAAACAGCATTTGTAACTCTAGAGGGATCTTTCCAGTATCGGAGGATGCCTTTTGGGTTACAGAATGTTCCGGCCACATTTCAACGGGTAATGGATAAGACCCTTCTGCCTCCTCAAGCCTATGCTGCTGCATACCTAGATAATGTGGTCATCCATAGTGAGGATTGGGACTCACACTTATCAAAGGTTCAGTCTGTGTTAGATTCTATCCGGAAAGCCGGGTTTACAGCCAATCCAAAAAAATGTACCATTGGACTAGAGGAGGCAAAGTATCTGGGATATACCATTGGGAGAGGTCTAATAACGCCCCAAGTAAACAAAGTTGAGGTTATTCAGAGTTGGCCACGCCCCACCAACAAGAAGCAGGTTCAAGCATTTTTAGGAATCGCTGGCTATTATCACAGCTTGATTCTCCAATTTGCCTCACAGGCTGCTCCCCTGACCAATTTGACAAACGGGAAGGAGTCTGTCATGATCAAATGGACCCCCGAGGCAGTAGCAGCTTTTGAGGCCTTATGTAGTCAGCCAGTGTTATACTCGCCTGACTTTTCAAGGGATTTTGTGGTCCAGACTAATGCATCAAATACTGGGTTAGGAGCTGTGTTGTCTCAAGTTTTCAAGGGGGAAGGACACCCTGTCATTTACCTCAGCCGGAAATTTAAAGCATATGAAGAAAATTATGCCACCATTGAGAAAGAATGTTTAGCGATAAAATGGGCTTTAGATTCTCTCTGGTACTATCTCTTGGGTAGACAATTTGAACTGGTAACAGATCATGCTCCATTAAAGTGGATGGCACAGAAAAATGAGACCAATAGGAGGGTGAATATGTAGTTACTGGACCTTCAAGATTTCAGTTTTACAGTGAATCATCGCCCCAGTGTTAGAATGAGAAATGCAGATGCTTTGTCCGGAGTGCACGTGTGCCTGGCAGCAACCTGTGTCCCAACCCTAGGGTTGAAACAAGAGGTGGGTATGTTACAGGAAGCCAGGAAAATCTATGGGTTGTGTCCAGGATGGGAGATATATTTGTCCCAGGTTTATGCTGTACACTGATTGCTTTTGTGTTTGGGCTGTGTAGTGAGCCTGTTTGGGTTCAATGAGGGTTAACGAGTTCAGGTGTAACAGATAAAGCACTCAGGCCTCTATAAAACTCCAAGGTTGCTTCAACAAGGGGCTCCACCCTGGAACCAGATCTCTGAGCATGACAGACTGGGGAGCAGCAATACCTCTGAATGGTGAGATTAAGTCTGGGTGACTAAAAGCCTCTGTTTATTTCTCTGTGACTGCCAAGTAACTGGGCAGCGGTAGGATGTGGCAGAACAAGTAGTCAGGTTCCTGTGTCTTTGTAGTTAGACGCCCAAAGTGGCAAGAGTTTCTTTTCTGTTTTGTTTTATTTTACCTGTTTTGATGCCTGCACTTTTTAACCACAGACGTGTAAATAAACTGCAGTTTTTGCTTTCACAAATATCCTGCTGTCTGTCCATGCCTACTTCACTGTGCTGTGACCCATCCAGGGGGTCCTGCAACTCCACTAATGAGCTAATCCCTTACAGCAGTTATAACAATGGCACATATGTTGCAAGCCATACAGTAACTTCAGGCAGAGGAACAATGTTTATCAGTAAGACCATTTTCCAGCACTGTTATGAAATTCACTTAGAGATCACAGAACGTCAAAGAACACTTCCCTTGGAGGGATTGTGGTATTACAGTGTGACACTGCAACGTACCTCTCCCAATTGCTACTCCTACTCTCTCCTTAAGCAACAGGGTTCTGTCCCTATCATACTCCTACACTCGGTACACTGAATGGCGCAGAATCGCCAACTTAAAGACTTCTGTGTCAAGACGGCTGCCCAAATCCAATAAGAGATGCCATCCTCCCTAAGATGACCACCTGGAGCCCATTACAGGAGATTTACTAGTCCTCAATGGTCTCCTGCCAGCCTGAAGAAACTGCCCAGTGCCACCTTCAGCTTGGTAGATATACCGCAGCCTGCAACCTATCTACCGGTGTGTTAGACCAGGTCAGTTAGCTTACAGAGTGAACTGGGCAATGCATTCAAACTCTGGTGCCTACCACACTGTGCCATCCTGTTTAGACAAGCTGCTATCACAGAAAAGTGAACGTAAGACTTTGAAAATTCCAATTGTTAATACTATGTCTATCTGACTGAAGACCTACTTCTTTGACTTCAGTTGGGCTTTAAAGGATTATATATTTTATGAATGACTTTTTTCTTGGTATGTGTTTACTGCATACATGCAATACCCTGACCCACTGTGAGCCACAATCTGAGAGGAAACCAGAATGATATCCCCTTTAAAAACAAGTCATCAATGGCATCTCACACATTTCTCTCCTCACAGGTTCCTTTTAAGGGAAGCCTGTATTCTTCCCTTCTAAAAAAAGCTAGCAGTCATATTGATCCACTGGTTTCACTACATTACAACTACATTAGGATTCATGTACACCCTGCCTACATTGTCCGCGGCCAGTGGGCAAAACGTTCCTATCCTGACCGCAATATCTTTGAGCTCAGGAGAAGGAGGTTGAAGCTCAACTAACTGTGGCAGCTCTTAAACTCTGCTAAAAGCCTTTGTATACATCTAGGCTTTTATGGAGTTGAGTTTAGGAGCCTTGGCAAAAAAAAAAAAAAAAAACGCCAAAAGCTCCTAAACTCAAGTTTAGGAGTTGCTAGTGTACATTAAAGTGGTTGTCAACTCTGGACAACCACTTTAACCTACAGGAAAGGCTATAATAAGGCTTACCTGTAGGTTCTCTGCATATCTCCTAAACCTGCATGGTTTAGGAGAAATACAGTGTACTTGCATGTGCCGACGTCATCGGCACATGCGCAGTGAAGAAACAGGCCGCCGTATTGTTTCTTCACTGTGATCGTGCCACGACTGATGTCACTCAATCACAGAGCCGGAGTCCGCGGCCCCGGAAGGAGGAGGGGCGAAGATGGACGCAGCCTGAAGCGGGGTCAGCGCTGGCTTCCAAGCAGCTAAGTGACACATAATAGGCTAGTATGCGATGCAAACTAGCCTATTATGATTTTACTCTGCAGGGTAATAAAGAGGATGTAAAAAAAAACATCAGGGTACTTCCTCTTTAAGCCTAAATCTCCGAATACAGAAAGGCTTCTTCCAAGTAAGAGCTTTGAAAATGTGGAATAGATTCCCTCAGGAGCTGGTTCTGGCTAGCTCAGTAAGAAAGGATTGGATTATTTTCCTAGATACACATAATATAACTGGATACTAATATTTATAGATATTTATAGGTAAAGTTGATCCAGAGAATATCCAATTGCCTCTTGGGGGATGAGGAAGTATTCCCCCCCCCCCCGCTAGAGCAAATTCGATCATGCATTATATATACTATAATAAGGCTTACCTGTAGGTGCCCTGCAGATCTCCTAAACTTGCATGGTTTAGGAGATATACAGTGTACTGCTGTTGCCAACGTCATTTGACACATACGCAGTGAAGAAACGGCCTCCGTGCCGTTCCTTCACTGTGATCGTGCCATGACTGGCGGCTCCTGCGCGCCAGCGCAGGAGTGATGTCACGCGACTCCGACCAGTCACAGAGCTGGAGATGCTGCCCCGGAAGGAAGAGGGGCTGAAGATGGACGCTGCCTGCACAGGGGACATCGCAGGCTTCGTTTGCATGTAAGTGACACATAATGGGCTACTATGCGATGCATAGTAGCCCATTATGCTTCTACTTTGCAGGGCAATATTGAGGAAGTAAACCCGCTGATCGTTCTCTGGAAACGCAGACCGCCGCTCTGTGAGAGAAGAAGATGGCAATCTTGTGTTTCTGCCAAGCAAAAACACAGATCTCTGTCTTCCTCCAGTCACAGCAGTTAGAAAGCACCCACTAGGGCCACACTTAACCCTTTGATTGCTGCTGATGTTAATAAGTGTAATAAGTACAGTGTCAGTGCATATTTTTAGCACTGATCACTGTATTAGTGTCACTGGTCCCCAAAAAGTGTCAGGCTACTTTCACGCTTTTGGTCTAAAAATAGCGCCCTCAAAGCGCCTGAAAAACACCATCCCATCCACCCCAGTGTGAAATCCTGATTGCTTTCACACTGGGGCGGTGCGCTTGCAGGATGCTACAAAAAGTCCTGCAAGCAGCATCTTTGGGACGGTGCGGTGAGCGGTGTTTACACCGCTTCTCCACCACCCCTGCCATTGAAATCAATGGCAAGCGTTTCCAAAGCGGCTGCACACCGCCTGCCTCGGAAGCGCAGTGTGCTGGCACTTTTAACCCCTTTTTAACCCCATGTGGGAGGTTAAAAGCGCTGCGCTCCTGCCTGCATTGTGGCGCCATAATAGCGCCCCCATAACAGCGGAAAATCGCTGCTGAAACTAGCGGTGCTTTACCACAACCACCCGCCCACCCCAGTATGAAAGTAACCTTAGTGTCTAATTTGTCCGCTGCAATGTCGTAGCCCCACTAAAAATTGCTGGTCGCTGCCATTGCTATTAAAAAAAAAAAAAAATTCCACAAAAATATCCCCTAGTTTGTAGACACTATAACTGCAGCGATCAGGGAATGTCTCATTGCCTCTGATTAGCGCAGTGCAGGGTTCACTTCCCGGCGGGCTCGGGCACGTGTACTTGTGAACACGCCTGAGCCCATCCTTACCATCCTTACCAATCAATATACGCTTATTGGGATTTTTTTACCAAAATTATGTAGCAGAATACATATTGGCCTAAACTGATGAAGATATTACATTTTTTATTTTTTTTTATTGGGAATGTTTTATAGCAGAAAGACTGCTTTTTTTCAAAATTGTCTCTCTTTTTTTTGTTTATAGCAAAAAAAAAAAACCGCAGAGGTAACCAAATATCACCAAAAGAAAGATCTATTTGTGGTTAAAAAAGGACAAAAATTTTATTTGGGTACAGCATCGCACAACCGCGGAATTGTCAGTTAAATCGATGCAGTGCCTTATAGCAAAAAATGGCCTGGTCATGAAGGAGGTAAAACCTTCTGGGGCTGGAGGAGTTAAAGATTCATGAACAATAGCATTTTTTTACCATGCGTTTACCCTAACACACGTTGAACAAAGAAAAGTGTAACACCATTTTTAATGGTACCTCATTGCACCTAGGCAAAGCACCTAAGCATACTCGCATTTGATCGAAGTGCAATGCACAGATGTAAAGCCCCTATGCATTGTGGTGCGTTGACATGCAAATACTTGCTAACGTTCGCGTGGAAACGCACCACAACGTATCAAAGCAGAACTGAGCAGTTTGACCCTAAGGCCCCATACACACGGGCATATTAAATAAATTAGCTGTAACGTCGGGCCCGACGTCAGGGAAAAATCAACGTCAAAAACGCAAATGCGTGTTAATGAGCATTAGTGAGCGTTGGCGTTAATAGGCATTTTGTTTAAAAAAATATTCCTGTGCTAATTTTTTAACCTGAAGACACCGGTGCTAAAAACGCTGGTTAATGCCACTACGGCATTAATGTGCGTTAGGGATCGTTATTGAGCGTTTTGATGGCATAACGCTACAGCCTCAGAACACGCTGGCCGTGGATTCTGCTTTCAGCTCACGAACGCCGACGCCATCTACAGCTCAAAAACGTCAGCGTTTTTATAGGGCCATTGAATAACATGGAGAGCTGCAAAAAACGCTTGTGTGTATGAGGCAAGAGTTCAGTCCGACTTACCTGATTTACTTGCCTAATTCAAATCTCTGCCTCAAAGTACTGAAGCCAGAGGCAACCACTTTCAGAAGCAAGCAAGATTTTCATCGCTACTAGTTCCCTTTAAATTCCCTGGAAGAGTGAAGTTGACAAGTCTATTTCCAGCCTATGCATTATGCCACACACAATAAATCATGTCTCTATAAAAAGCTCACAATACATCTGTACAACTTGCTAATTGCCTGTGATCTGGTATTTATACAAGGCTGGAGAATCAAATCAGTAGATATTTATTCTTAACTAGAAACGCCCAAGTTGAAGAAATGCGTTGTGCTGAATTTAAATTGGAGCTGCCTGAAGACACTGAATAATTCCCCAGGACCTGTACATTGTACAATATACAATCACACTATACAATCACACGTGCCCAAAATAAATCCCGTACAGCAGCTAATTATTTCCTGTCTGTCTATATCCAGTCCTGCAGAATGTGTCGGCTCCAAGTTAGATCAGTTAATGTATGACCAGGTAAAGCGTGTTTTTACTTATTGGGTTTTGTTTGCTGGCTGCTTAGGGACCTGCCGCATAAGGTGTATTTATTAATCAAACTCATTAGCACTGTACGTAGGTGAAGAAAAATAGTCCGCTTCCAAGGAAAACCATTCAATCCATTAGTTAGCTCTAGGAATTGGAAAAAGTGGTTTCTTATTTAAATTGTATACAGTGGAAGCTTGGATTACGAGCATAATTCCTTCCAGGAGAATGTTTGTAATCCAAATCACTTGTATATCAAAGCATGTTTCCCCATAGGAAACTCAGATAATTTGTTCCACAGTGACTGCTTGTGAATGCAGTACTGTATGTGGCCAGAGGTGCGGGGGCGCTGCAGAGGCTTGGAGATTCTCGGAAACATTCGGAACTGTTTACACTTTCGGTATTTCAGAGTATTTCCGAATGCTTCCGAGTGTCTCCAAGCCTCACCAGCGCCCCCACACATGGCCACATGCGGTATTGCATGCACAGAGGCTAAATACTGCTCATTTTGCGAGACAGCGCTCGCAAACCGAGTCAGGATTTTTTTTTTTTACTTTTTTAAAAAACTGCTATTATTGCGAAATGCTCGTTAACCACGTTACTCGCAATCTGAGGTACCACTGTATAAGCCCTATATCTAATTTTCAGTATGTTGGTTATCATGACACACTGTACAATTCATTTTGCTAAGCAAATCATTTTTTGTAAATCTATTGCAAAATTTCTGAACTGAAGATCCTGCCAGTATGGACCCTTTCACATGGGCGATCCGCCCAGCAGACTCCGCTTTGCTTAGCGGGGGATCCCTCCGTTGATCCCCACTGAGGAGGCGGATGACAGGTCAGTCTCCGCTCACTGTGCTGAGATGGACCTGTCAGAGCCCCGCTCTCCTCTATGGGGAGATCGGATGAAAACGGATTAGCCTGTCCATTTTCATCCAATCCCATCCGCCAGACGGATGGAAAATAGGGGCACCATCCGTCTGGATTTCATGGACAGGATCGGACCGGGTAGCAGCGGGTGTGAGCGGACATGTCACCCATAGGAGTGAATGGAATGTCCGATAAGGTCCATCTGAAAAATTGACAGGTGGACCTAATTGGAAAGACCGTGTGCAAGGGGCCTAACAAGCACTTCCTGTTGCAGGCTGATTCGGCTAGAAATCTGCCTCTCAATTGGCAGCAGTGTCTTTAGTCACACCCTTTTAATTTGGCCAGTAGGCCTGATCACCCGGGGGGTGGGATTAGGTAATCAATGATAAGCTAGGGATAGGTGACAGAGCTTAAAGTGGTTGCAAACCCTTGCATTTTCCCATTGAAGTAACTAGCCTCAGGTGATACACAGTAATGCAGCAAACCCTCCTCCTTGTACCTGTTTATCTGCAGCCTCCTTGTACCTGTTTTTCTGCAGCCCTCTTGCTCTATCAGTTCAAAGTTCAGAATTCAGACAGCATTTCTGAGCTTCAGATGGCAGGGAGTGGGAATCTGACATCATACACTTCACAGCACAATCCTGAGTGTAATCTGACCCCTGAGTGGAGGGGATGGACACATCCCTATCTACACAGTCTCATAGGGAAACATGGAAATAACATTATTATTATATAGGATTTATATAGCGCCAACAGTCTGTGCAGCACTTTACAATGTTATGGCAGACATTACAGTTACAATACAATCCGACGTCTTTTTGTCCATGTTC
>BLSH010217607.1:504532-516252 GCA_018402905.1 Glandirana rugosa | reverse complement strand
GAAGATGGCCGCCAGGAAGCACTAGAGGGTGAGCACACCTCTCAGGCAACATGCAGTACCGATTATGGCCGCTCCAAGCGCTAGAGGGAAAGCCCCATAGACTGAAAATGTCCGCGGCTACGGCAAAATGGCGGCGGTCCGCCGCAAAATGGCGGCCGAAGACCGCATGGCGATGCTGGACGAGAAGGCTGAACGAAGGTACAGCGCTGGGGAGGGGGGGTGAGGGCGTGGGGTGGCAGGGGGCAAGATGAGAGGCTGATTCCCACCCGGTGGCTACCCTGGACAGCTACAGGAGCAGTGAAAAAATCGCATTTCTGGACGTCGGGCCCTCTTCACTCCCCATGTGGGGAGGAAGGCAGGGCGCTCACTTACCAGTCCGACGCCACGGTAGCCACCCGGATGCAGACTTTCCACCCTCGGCGGGGGGGTCGCTGAAGGCCCAGAGTCACCCTGCCGAACAAATCGGGAAGGGGACCAATATGGGGGATCTCGCCCCGGGCCACCCGCACGGAACGGGTAAGATGCGGCGGGTCAATGTGTTGGGGCCGGCTTCGCATCATGTTGGCCAGGTCGGGGAAAGTACAGAGCACTAAGACTCTCGATGCCCCGACCGGCTTCTTGATAGCAGATCATCTTGATTGCAGAAAAAAGAAAATAAAAAAGAAAATGGTCACAATAGGACCGCAGTTCCCATAGGGAAGCCAGGTCAACTCCTTGCGAACAAGGCATTGAAACTGGAGAGCTCCTCTGGGAGGGGGGTTTTAATGTAGGAAAAGAGGACGGCCCCCAGGGGAGGGGCCAGCTGATTTCTTTTCCCTGCCTAGTTAACTCCTGGTAGGACGAACATAAAACCCACAAAGTCATGAAGAGCTGCGTCTGTCAGTGAACGTAGGAGAAATCGCAGTTTTTCTCGGCGTTTTGCAATGACGTCAATGCACGTTTTTTCACGCTAGCTTTCAGCTGCGTTTTCTGCCTCTATTCTTCTGTCTTCTGAGGGGCCTTCTGCGGGGTCTTCTGCTCTTTTGCCGATGTCTCCTCGGCTAGCTTCTCCCGCTTCTTCTCCTTATTCTTCTTCTTCTCTTCTCTTCTTGAGATGTTGACTCGTCGCTCTCTTCCACTCGAATGCCGGGTCCGTGATGTGCGGTTGCCTTATATTGGCATGGGGCGTGGCCACACGATGACGTCATCATGAGCCCCACCCTCATGATGTCACATACTGGGGCGGGGCTGTGATGTGATGGCCTGCCCCAGGATGTGATGTCATGAGGGTGGGGCTCATGATGAAGTTATTGTGTGGCCCCGCCCCATGCCAATATAAGGCAACTGCGCAGCACGGACCCGGCATTCGAGTGGAAGAGAGCGACGAGTCAACATCTCAAGAAGAGAAGAAGAAGAAGGAGAAGAAGCGGGAGAAGCTAGCCGAGGAGACAGCGGCAAAAGAGCAGAAGACCCCGCAGAAGACAGAAGACCCCGCAAAAGAGCTGAAGAAAGAAGACGAGGGAGAAGAGAGGGGAGAAGACGCCGGAGCGGATTTAATAAAATATTTTAAAAAGCTGTGTAGTGTTTTTTTTGTACACTTTTTCCCCCAGGTAAATGGGTAGGGGTACGATGTACAACATACTCATTTACATAGGGTGGGGGTTCCGGCATCTGGGGCCCCCCTTATTAAAGGGGGCTTTCAGATTCCGATAAGCCCCCACCCGCAGACCCCGACAACCAACGGCCAGGGTTGTCGGGGAGAGGCTCTTGTCCCCATTAACATGGGGACAAGATGCTTTGGAGTGGGGGGCGCAGAGCCCCCCTGCCCCAAAGCACCCATACTCCCCATGTTGAGGGCATGCGGCCTGGTACGGTCCAGGAGAGGCGGGGTGCTCGCTCATCCCCACCCCCTTTCCTGGCCTGCCAGGCTGCGTGCTCGGATAAGGGCCTGGTATGGATTTTGAGGGGGACCCTACGCCGTTTTTTCGGCGTGGGGGTTCCTCTTAAAATTCATGCTAGATAGAAGAGCCTGGTATGCTCTTTGGGGGGGAACCCCACGCAATTTTTTGCGGGGGTCCCCTTTAAGACACCTAGCACACAAGTCGCGCCGCAAGTCGGATGATCGTGATCCGACTTCTGGTGCGGCTTCTATTCAAATCAATGGGCTCCCATAGGGAACCATTGATTTTGAATAGAATGCTTGACGAGGCTTAACGCTGTGTATACAACGTTAAGCAACGTTATGGAGCGTTTTGCCGGCTCGGCGTCGAAAACGCCATGATCCTGCAGCTTCGGAACGCACTGGTCCCGCGTTCTAGCTACAGCTCACTAACGCCGACACCCTCTACTGCTCAAAAACATCAGCGTTTCTAGAAGGCTGCATAGAGGGTAAATCTTGTTACTCGTTAATCCATATATATCATAAGCAGTTCAAAATCTTATCTGTGTAGAGGAACTCAAGCCCACAGGGTATTCTGATAAATCCAATACACCAATAATGGATGTAAGCTTACCAGAATCCTGTAGGTAATGCGCAGGTGTCAAAATAATATCTCTGGAATGAGCGGTCTGATAGCATCGGGATCCTGTAGAGAGTATACGGGTCTCGGATATCCAACTCAGGAATGGGATGGTCTGATGTCCTCTATCCATGAAAACCAAGGCAAAGGAAAAGCAAGAACAATTCCTGTCTGGGTGGATGGCTCCAACTTCTCCAGACGGTTTGTCTCAAACGGTAGTAGTACACACCATGTCGCAATGGATAAAGAAAAAGCCGCAATAGCGTGATACTGTATATTGAAAATTTATTTCAACAAGAAAGCTGAATAATACTCACAATGTATTTGAATAAAAAGAGCTCTAAGAATAAAATCGTGACGGGGGGGTCTGGAAACCCGACGCGTTCGGCTCCAACAGCCGTCATCTGGGGTATACCCCCCTCCTGTCACTACCCTTATTTATAACAATGCAATCAAAATAGAAAAACACGCCCCCTAATATATGATACATCTTATGGTTATTCAATGTATACCTAGTCTGAACTTTTTAAGGGTTTTAAGACACTGATGCAATTATTTTGTTATTCACAGTCCTGGGCACAGTTGCATAATTAAGTATATGACCACCGTCACAGTGTTTTTTAATATTGTCATATTTTAGTACTATTTATCCGATATGGATCTTCCATTTGCACATTTCTATATAAGTTTCTTTTAATAGAGATTTTAAGCACCCCTGTCCACTTTTAGTTTTATTTTACATTGCGTTGTCCATTGGTGCATATAGGCACCGCGCACATTCAATTTGTTTCTCTCTTCCGGCATTAGGACATCCTTTGCTGACACTGGTTCATTAAGGAAGTGACGCATGATACTGATCATGCTCTTTCTTTTTTCTATAGATGACGTCGCCATGACCTGACGGCGCCAACACAAGTTCACTTCCGCTTCCGGGCTTCATTTGCCATATTCTAGCTGAATTTAACTTTATTTAAAAAACCTTTAAATTTATGTCAGTTCCTTTTACACTTTATTGATTAGTATGTAAAGGTGCAGCGCTATAAAACTAAACATATAATATTTAGTCCATGGTTATCAGTAAATTCCAACCATATGTAAAAGATCAATATATAAAGGTGCAGCGTTATAAACGTGAGCATATAATATTTAGTCCATGATTTTCAGTTGATTAAATGAAGTAGGGAAGTCAACTGTGCCCGTCACCAACACCAAACACACTGTCCCTTACCAGAAATCCAGGACCCCCACTACAGGGGTCAAAAGCGCTCTCTGGCAAGAGGAAATCCACCACAATATATATTGATAGTTGTTTGCAATCCGATTCCCAGCGTCATCTCAGCTCATAGTCATATGTAGGGATAACAGAGGGAAAAGACTCATGGTGCAGTACCTCAAATCAAGTCTTTATTGCCCCAAGTAAAAAAACACTTACATTAAAACCCCGCACTTCAGACACATCTGCTCGCCGAGAGCCTTCCCCGCGTTCAAACGGAGGTTCCCACAATTAAGATGGCTGCCGCACTTTCTCCCTCACTCCTGGGTGTCGTCCTAGGCTCCTCCCGACGCGTTTCGTCATAGATTGACGTCGTCAGGGGCGACTTTATTGATTACTTGAATCACTTATCACCAATCACACTTACTGATCCAACTTTGAAAATTTCGATTAAAAGGAATTTTTCCTTTTTTTGAAGCTCACACATATAGCCAAACATGTGGAACAAAATGAGATTGAGGCGTGGAACTCACGCCAATTGACGCCATCTTAGCAGCAAAAATTGACTTCCGGTTTTAGCCCCCTAGGGGCGTGTTTTTCTATTTTGATTGCATTGTTATAAATAAGGGTAGTGACAGGAGGGGGGTATACCCCAGATGACGGCTGTTGGAGCCGAAACGCGTCGGGTTTCCAGACCCCCCCTGTCACGATTTTATTCTTAGAGCTCTTTTTATTCAAATACATTGTGAGTATTATTAAGCTTTCTTGTTGAAATAAATTTTCAATATACAGTATCACACTATTGCGGCTTTTTCTTTATCCATTGCGACATGGTGTGTACTACTACCGTTTGAGACAAACCGTCTGGAGAAGTTGGAGCCATCCACCCGGACAGGAACTGTTCTTGCCTTTCCTTTGCCTTGGTTTTCATGGATAGAGGACATCAGACCATCCCATTCCTGAGTTGGATATCCGAGACCCGTATACTCTCTACAGGATCCCGATGATAGCAGACCGCTCATTCCAGAGATATTATTTTGACACCTGCGCATTACCTACAGGATTCTGGTAAGCTTACATCCATTATTGGTGTATTGGATTTATCAGAATACCCTGTGGGCTTGAGTTCCTCTACACAGATAAGATTTTGAACTGCTTATGATATATATGGATTAACGAGTAACAAGATTTACCCTCTATGCAGCCATCTTCCTTTTATTGGGACTTTTGAACAGTTTTTATAATTATATTTATTTCTGTGTTATTCCTCTTCATTCTGTTTTCTTCTAATATGTCTTTTTGGGCGCTGCAATAATTTTTCATATGTCTTAGAACAATTGGATCAGTTTTTTTTTGCGGGCAGCCCACCTCTCATCTCATATTTTATTCGAATAACTAATATCGCATAAAAATATTAGTGTGCGCGGGCTTCTGCTTGCATGTTTTTAGAAGGCCATTGAATAACATGGAGAGCTGCAAAAAACGCCCAAAAACGTGGCGTTAAAAAACACCAGTGTGTATGAGGCCTAAGGTTTAGGATTCTAAATGTATTTGTTTTATTAAATTGGAACTCCACCCAAAAGAGGAGGTTCCACTTTAAAGTCATTGTAAAGGTTCAGCTTTTTTTAAAAAAAAACAAAAAACAAATATGTCATACTTACCTCCTCTGTACAAGGGTTTTGCGTGACCCCATTAGGGAAGCGCTTTCCCTGGGTCACCTGTGTGGGCGCGCTCCAGTGTCCTGCTGCTGTGTGCATTGACACAGACAGCAGTACTCGGCCCTGCCCCCCAGCATCATTAGATTTGATTGACAGCAGCGGGAGCCAATGGCTGTGCTGCCATCGATCTATCCAATGAGGACCCGAGACACCGGCTCGAGCGGGTGTGCTCGTCCCCTGTGCGGGAACGATCAGGCTCAGGTAAGTAACAGAAAACGTTTTTCACACTAATGCATAGAAAGTCCTAAAAGCTTCAACAAAGCTTGATGAAAGCTCTGCAAATGCTTTGTCAAAGCTTGCTGTTCACATGGCTCTTTTAAAAGTTGGAGCCCGTGTGAAACAGATTGGAATATCAATCAGGCACAAACACAATAATCAAAACTGTTGGATTTGACCGGATCATATAGTCAAAATTGACTGAAAACCAGTTTGGACTAGCATATTATATACAGTTTGTAAATATTTTATTCTATCTTTTCATGTGACAACACTGAAGAAATGGCACTTTGCTACAATGTAAAGTAGTGAATGTACAGCTTGTCTAACAGTGTAAATTTGCTGTCCCCTCAAAATAACTCAACACACAGCCATTAATGTCTAAACCACTGGCAACAAAAGTGATTACACCCCTAAGTGAAAATGTCCAAATTGGGCCAAAAGTGTCACTAGTTTGTGTGGCCGCCATTATTTTCCAGCACTGCCTTAACCTTCTTGGGCATGGAGTTCACCAGAGCTTCACAGGTTGCCACTGGAGTCCTCTTCCACTCCTCCATGATGACATCACAGGACTGGTGGATGTTAGAGGCCTTGCGCTCCTCCACCTTCCATTTGAGGATGCCCCACAGATGCTCAATAGGGTTTAGGTCTGGAGACATGCTTGGTCAGTCCATCACCTTTACCCTCAGCTTCTTTAGCAAGGCAGTGGTCATCATGGAGGTGAGTTTGAGGTCGTTATCATGCTGGAATACTGCCCTGCGGCCCAGTCTCTGAAGGGAGGGGATCATGCTTTGCTTCAGTATGTCACAGTACATGTTGGCATTCATGGTTCCCTCAATGAACTGCAGCTCCCCAGTGCCGGCAGCACTCATGCAACCCCAGACAATGACACTCCCACCACCATGCTTGACTGTAGGCAAGACTTAATCATGCAGATCTATCTGCTTTGCAACGATCTGCATTTCCGTCCAGACTAATTAGAATGATTTTGATAAAATTGATCAGTTTTGCTCAGAATCTACTAATGACACACTGGGATGGATTTACTGAAGGCAAATAGACTGTGCACTTTACCACATTTACATTTAGGGTCCTTTCACACATACGGACCATTCATTTCATCCGTTCAGTCACGTCAAAACAGTTGAAGTATTCATCAGTTTTTTATCTGTTTTCATTATCTGTTTTTCACCCATTTTCATCTGTTTTTCATCCATGGTCATCAGTTTTTCATCAGTTTTTTTTACATCCACTACCAATGCAAAAACGGATGAAAAACTGACCATTCGTCAGTTTACATCCATTTTTCGTCCGATCCGTTTTTCTGACGGATGAAAAATAGGGCTTTCATAGAAATAGATGCAAATGTATGATCATCCTTTGTCATCCATTTTTCAATAGATGCATTGATGTCCGTTTGATGTGTGAAAGGGGCCTTACTAAATAAAATAAGCACAACTGTACTTGCAAAGTGCACAGTCCAGTTGCCATTAGTAAATTGACCCCAATATGTGTCTTTTCAATAATTCATAGATTTGATCATATCAGATTCTGTAGAGGATTACTCAATCAGATTATTACGGCCAATATTAATGGCTAAAAACTTGTAGACACCTGATAATCACACCTATATATGAGCTTCGTATGCATGCCATTCCAAAACCATGGCTTTAATAAGGAGTTAACCCTACATTTGCTACTACAGCCTTTATTCTTTTGGGAAGGTTTTTCAAAAGATTTTGGGTCTATAGGAATTTGTCCATTCAGCCAAATAAGCATTTGTGAGGTAAGGTGTTGATATTGGATGAGAAGACCTGATTCACAATTGGTTTTCTAATTCATCTTAAAGGTGTTCAGTAGGGTTAAGCCCGAGGCTTTGTGAAGGGCACTCAAGTTCCTCCACACCAAACTCACCAGACCATATTTTTATGGAGTTGGCTTTGTACACAGGAGTACAGTAATGCTGGAGCAAAGAACTTTTGGCCAAGGTTGTAGGTGCACACTTGACTTTCTTTACTTCAAACTCATCAATTCATATCTTTATGGAGCTGGCTTCATACATAGGGACACAGTCATGCTGAAAAAATAACTTTTGGCCAAGGTTGGAGGTGTAAACTGAAGTTCCTCCACCACAAACTCATCAATCCATGAGTTTGCTTTGTACACAGGGACACGGTCATGCTGGAACAATGAACTTTGGGTCAAGGCTGGAGGTGCACACTTGAGTTCCTCCACTTCAAACTCATCAATCCATGTCTTTATGGAGCTGGCTTTGCACACAGGGACAGTCATACTAAAACAGAGAACTTTTGGCCAAGGTTGGAGGAGCGCACTCAAATTCATCCACACCAAACGCAGACCATGTTTTTAAGGAGTTGGCTTTGTATACAAAGACACAGTCATGCTGGAAGAGAAAAGGGTTTTCGCCAGACTGTTACCAGTTTTCCAAGGTTGGAAATGCACAATTGTCTAAAATATTTTTGTAAGTTGTAGCGTTACCAGCATCCTTAACTAGAAACACCTGATTTCAATAATTTGGAGGACGATCCGCACACTTTTGGACATACTATATATCAGATGACATAGGTGTCCACGGATTTTTGGCCACATATTGTAAACTGCATAACTTTGCAGCCATCAGTGAAAAGATCAAAGAGAAAGATCAGACATTTGTGTGTGCATAATGACTACAAAAAGCAGTTAGAGTGCTTAAGATGTATGATGCTGCTAGGAAGATAGGTGCAATTCTTTGTCATCATGTGTCATTAACTGTCAGTTAAATGATGATACATAAGAGCTTTTGCAGTCTAAAGGATCAAGGGTTCATTAAAAATTGGTTTACAAATGACTTTGGATTTCGGCAGTTCTTTATACAGAGGCATAAAGACAAAAGTGTTTGTGCTATCACAGTCTGCAATGGAGTCCAAATTGTGTTTGTTTCCCTAAATCACAATGAAGAATTAAAAAGCACACAATCTGTACTGATGGCAGAGCGGTTCCAAACCTCTAAATACAACCTATTATAGTAAACCTGTCATGAGCAAAACACAGAGGATGTCGTGGCTGATTTGCTTCTAGAAATACTAATGCTGTCATGTTAACCCTCTGGCTTAGATTTTGTCCACATCACTGACCACCAACAACCATGCACATCAGAAAAGATATAGAAAAATTACAAGTCCATAAATCTTAGAGTCCTCCACCCACTGATTAAAAAATGCATGTAGGCAGGTGCAGTCTACTTTCTCCACTGCAATTGGCGCTCTTCCGCAGTGACACTGCAGTTGGAGAGGAAGTCAAGAAAAACACAGTTCCACGGTCACTGGGGAAATCCAATTGGATGTGGCTACCCTATGTGACTCCAGCAGCTATCTTGGGACAGGCAGAGCCTATTTATGGCACTGGCTCCCAGGTTTGAGGTGCATTTTGCAAGTGGATAGAGTAAGGACAGGCGCCTCGTCTGATAGGGACAGAACTAGTGTCAGGGAAAGGTTCCTGATGAGGAGGGAAAGTGTAGGGCTCGCGACTTTTCTGGACATCTTCCTGCTTGGGCACAAGATGGCCAGGCTACATTGTGCTCCTCTCAACAGGCTCTGTCAGTTCGGCTGAAACCTGCTCTCTTCAAGCTGTTGGACCTTTGAGTGTTCTTGGTTGGGCTGTGGTCCCACTAGGTTTATTGTGAACTGTCTTTGCATATTTCACTACAAGATCTTTCATCACACTTGGACTGTGTGTGATATTGCCGCTGCACCCCACCTACATGCACAGTCAAAACCATTTTAAAAAAAGGCAAGAAAAATGTAAAAAATACTCACCTTACACTCCAGCTCCAGATCTTTTCCAGTGACAGTGATGTCATTGTCATATATCTGGGTTATAAGGTTATAAGGTGAGTTTTCTCCAAAAATAAATTATGGCTTTTACTCAACTTTTTTTTATTTAGGGGAAGGAGGGCTCCAAGATTTTAATGCAAGGTCCACTTTAGTGTAGATCTCCACAGATGCATATACCTACCTTCTGAATGCTCTCTCTTGCTGCTTTGTTCAGCCAACAGGAGTTAAAGTTCACCTTTTAACAAATAATAATAAATGCACATTTTTTATTAAGGTAAAAAAATGTGCATTTGCTATTTTTTGTTTTTGGGGCCTGGAAAGCATTGCACCAGCCATCAGCAGATTGCTGCCGCCGTGCAGGTCTCCTGCAGACTGTCAGTGTAAGCTGTCTGTCCCATCATCATATGAGCAGGCAGTTTTACACGGACAGAAAGAATCAATGACCTACCTAGAGTGCTCAACAGCACCATTTTGTTTTGCCTTCCTCTGGATCAACTGTGGGTGAAGGATTGTGTATATGGGATTGTATGGTTATATATACACTGTGTGCAGAATTATTAGGCAAATGAGTATTTTGACCACATCATCCTCTTTATGCATGTTGTCTTACTCCAAGCTGTATAGGCTCGAAAGCCTACTACCAATTAAGCATATTAGGTGATGTGCATCTCAGTAATGAGAAGGGGTGTGGTTTAATGACATCAACACCCTATATCAGGTGTGCATAATTATTAGGCAACTTCCTTTCCTTTGGCAAAATGGGTCAAAAGAAGGACTTGACAGGCTCCGAAAAGTCAAAAATAGTGAGATATCTTGCAGAGGGATGCAGCACTCTTAAAATTGCCAAGCTTCTGAAGCGTGATCATCGAACAATCAAGCGTTTCATTCAAAATAGCCAACAGGGTCGCAAGAAGCGTGTGGAAAAACCAAGGCGCAAAATAACTGCCCTTGCCACTTGCCACCAGTTTTGCCATATTTCAGAGCTGCAACATCACTGGAGTGCCCAAAAGCACAAGGTGTGCAATACTCAGAGACATGGCCAAGGTAAGAAAGGCTGAAAAACGACCACCACTGAACAAGACACACATGCTGAAACGTCAAGACTGGGCAAAGAAATATCTCAAGACTGATTTTTCTAAGGTTTTATGGACGGATGAAATGAGAGTGAGTCTTGATGGGCCAGATGGATGGGCCCGTGGCTGGATCGGTAAAGGGCAGAGAGCTCCAGTCCGACTCAGACGCCAGCAAGGTGGAGGTGGAGTACTGGTTTGGGCTGCTATCATCAAAGATGAGCTTGTGGGGCCTTTTCGGGTTGAGGATGGAGTCAAGCTCAACTCCCAGTCCTACTGCCAGTTTCTGGAAGACACGTTCTTCAAGCAGTGGTACAGGAAGAAGTCTGCATCCTTCAAGAAAAACATGATTTTCATGCAGGACAGGGGCGTAACGATAGGGGTTGCAGGGGTTGCGATTGCAACCGGGCCCCATGCTCCAGGGGGCCCATGTGCTTCCCTTGTACACCTGGATAGGAGTGATGGCGAGGGTGGCATTTAGAAGTTTTATTTATTCCATTTTCCTCCTAATGCAGGAGATTGGTTCCTCTATATGCTGCCCCTGCCGCCCCTCCTATCCAGTTTACTTGTCTTCTGCTGTTCCCATGGTCCCACTGCGGGACCGTAGTAAAGGGACCCGTGATAGGAGTAAAGGGCCCCAGGATCAGCAAGAAGAGGGAAGGGCCCTGGCCAGAGGTCAGGGGGGGCCCTTCCTAAATTCTTGCACCCGGGCCCTGAAGGTTCTAGTTACGCCTCTGATGCAGGACAATGCTCCATCACACGCGTCCAAGTACTCCACAGCGTGGCTGGCAAGAAAGGGTCTAAAAGAAGAAAAACAAATGACTTGGCCTCCTTGTTCACCTGATCTGAACCCCATAGAGAACCTGTGGTCCATCATGAAATGTGAGATTTACAAGGAGGGAAAACAGTACACCTCTCTGAACAGTGTCTGGGAGGCTGTGGTTGCTGCTGCACGCAATGTTGATGGTGAACAGATCAAAACACTGACAGAATCCATGGATGGCAGGCTTTTGAGTGTCCTTGCAAAGAAAGGTGGCTATATTGGTCACTGATTTGTTTTTGTTTTGTTTTTGAATGTCAGAAATGTATATTTGTGAATTTTGAGATGTTATATTGGTTTCACTGCTGAAAATAAATAATTGAAATGGGTATATATTTGTTTTTTGTTAAGT
>BLSH010217607.1:470497-485216 GCA_018402905.1 Glandirana rugosa | reverse complement strand
GGGTATTTCCCATGGACAGTAGTATTTCACATGGACAGGAGTCTGACGGTAGTATTTCTCGTGGACAGTGGGTAGTGGGCAGTCACTGGCACCGTACAGTGAGCAGTGACTGGTGGTGGTCGGTGGGCAGCGGGTAGTGACTGGTGGCGGTCAGTGGGTAGTGACTGGTGGTGGGCAGTGGGTAGTCACTGGTGGCGGTCAGTGGGCTGTGGGTAGTCACTGGTGGCGGTCAGTGGGTAGTCACTGGTGGCGGTCAGTGGGCAGTGGGAAGTCACTGGTGGCGTCACTGAAGGGTGACGGGTGACTGGCGGTGGTCACTGATGGGTGACTGGCGGTGGTCACTGATGGGTGTCGGGTGACTGGCGGTGGTCACTGATGGGTGACGGGTGGTGGTCAGTGATGGGTGACTGGCGGTGGTCAGTGATGGGCGACGGGTGGCTGGTGGTGGTCAGTGACGAGTGACATGCCACGGTCACTGACGGGTGATGGGTGACAGGTGCTCTTTATGATGGCAGTCTGAGGACAGGTACACTTTATGATGACAGGTACCCTTTATGGGGGCATATGTGGTGACTGTTGGGGTGACTGGTGCATTGGGGGGGGCAGGGGGGGTCAGTGTCAGTGTGCTTTTACTTTGCAGATCAGTAGCTCACTGATCCCAGCTCTTCTCTCCTCACACTGGACACTGTGTGAGGAGAGAAGGGCTGGTAACAGTGAGTTACCGCTCTGTTTACACTGGATGTGATCGGCTGTGAAGTAGATCACAGCCGATCACAAGGTATCAGCCACCAGCCGGCGGCTGATACCAGTGTCGGTGACAGGCAGTGTTCCCCAGGAACACGCCGCCACCGACGCGCACGCGCAGTGTGCTCCAAATCGCGCGCATGCGCCGTGCGAACTGCGGGCGTGCCATTTGTGATCAGCTGTGACTTCGTCACGGCCGATCACGTGGTGAACAGCCATAACCAATGGCTGTTCACCCCTGTCGGTGAAGCGGCATGTCCTGGGGACACGCCGACACCGACAGAGCTGGGATGCGCGCGCCCGATCGCGCGCAATCACGGCTTAAAGGGAGGACGTCATATAACGTCCACCCGCAGTAATAGCAAGTCCGCTCTGCCGTCATTTGACGGTGGGCGGACCTGAGGTGGTTAATATGAAGGATGTGCCTGCTTTCGAAAGCAAATCAGATTGAAGCGATTTGTAATCTTCTTTGTACTTTTGCTTGCCTCTCTTTCAGAGTTCCAGACTTGATTAAAGTGGAACTTCAGTCATTTTTTCATCTTTCCATCTATTAAATTTTCTGCCCTTGTTTTAACTTTTGGATTGTAAAACATTTTTTTTTCTGCCAGTAAAAACCTTATACAGCCCACTTCCTCTTTCTTGTCTGGAAAAAGCCTCGGCGTATGACATCATGCACAGCTCTCTCTCTCATGGGGATGAGTCATAAGAGGGTCAATGAGAGCTGCAGGGCTGGAGGTGTGTCTTTGTAAATCCAGGAAGTGAACAGGCAGCGGCTTCAGCTGCCCACAGTTAAAATGGCTGCAGCCAGACTCAGTGGAGGGAGACTTCTGCAGCATATTTGGCAAGTACAGAACCACAGTATATATAAAATAATATGCAATGTGGTTGAAGGGAAGCTTCAGAATGGCAAAGATGTTTTTATTACAAATTATGTGAGCAGACTGCAGTTCCTCTAAGTATTTCTCCATGTCTAAACAATGAACAAACTTTATTTATAAGCTTCAAAGTTGGAATGGAACTGTCTCTATTATTATAACATAATTAGAGCGATTGAGATCTCGCACAAGTCTCGCGTTACGAAAGGAACCAATGAATGATAGACTGACAGATTGCATTTTTATATATGTTACTTTTTAACTTTTGCGACTTTGATTTACCATTTAATTTTTCAATATGTTCAAGGTTTCAAAATGCTACCAATTTTAAATGTTTTTAAAAACCCCCATAGGCACAAGGTTTGAGAAGCACTGTATTAGCGTTATACGAGGGGTCTTTAAAAAGTTTCCGCACTTTTATATTTTCGTTGGAATGGTGAGGGCGGGAGGAGTAGTAATTGGTTGTGTCCGAGAGTGTCATGTGACTGGTCTGTCTGGCAAGTCAGCTGACCTTGCAGTTTAGTATAGGAATTTGTTACGCTATGGTGAATATGGCTGCGAAGGAACCTTTTGAAGAACCCTCGTATTTAATATATCAACCCTACTTTTATTTTGAAAACTTCTGTCTTTCCTACAGGCTAGGACTACGTGGGAGACTTTAATCTATTGCTAGTGAGATTACATTTGTTGCCAATCAGCGGATTAGCTGCACATTGATCTCAGTGTGACGACTAACAAGTAGTTAAATCTCTCAGCAGAAAGAGGTTAAAACTCCCCATGCATCCCTATCTTCAGGCTAGAGTCATTCTTTAATAGCAGAACTGGACTTGGCCTCGATCAGTTTAATGCCAGTCTGATAGAAGCTATTGGACGCGGGCACTTAATCTTACCCGAAATAGACACATCGTTCTATAATCCAACACAAGATTTGGACTTCATTAGCATTTCATTAGCTGGCTTTGTCAGACGATATACTAAATAGGAGATTACGAAACTCCTCACAAGATGGATAGAGCTGACACAAAAAGGACGAATATACCACTTTGTCACCAAAATTTGCTGGCAATGCAGGAATGTCAGACGCGATGATGGCACTTAAGGCTGTCTATACGCTTTTTACATGACATAAATGGCTGTAGAAGTGCTGCGGGGCAGATGGGATTTTTTTTTTCAGAGTTATATAAAACAGCAGGTGTGCTTATTAACCATAAAATACAAATACTTCAAAAAGCTACAGAAGCACAATAACTGTAAGCAGAGAGTGACGTGATGTGCAGGCCTGAAGAGCCTTTATTCCAGGAGAAATGAGTCATATAACAGACTTTTTTTAGATTTGTGAATAAAAATCTTAATTTTTAGGATCTGATCAACAATTGGTATTTTGAAACCTTGTTTCCCTGCATAATTTATAAATACAGTATGTACATAAGGGCAGTCATATTTAATAATTGTGTATGCAGTTTCTACTTCCTTATTAGTAGCACCGCACAATGATTGTGCATCACTGCTCCTCCCAATTAGTGTTAAAGCGGAGTTCCACCCAGAATTTTTTATTTTTTTTGGCATCCACTCTTTTAATACTAAATAGATATAACCTTTTGTTTCCTTACTTTCAAACCGCCTAGTAATTACATGTATTTTTTACTCACGATTTTGTTTCTCTCACTGCTGGACTTTTCCATTTTAGGTGAGGGCATCTGAAGCCCGTCTGTAGTCTCCTGGCATCACTTCCTGAAAGAAGTGCATTGTGGGTAACCATCATGCACTCCTCGATCTCGGTCCGCCTTAAATTGCGTCATTTCCTGTCTGGAAATAACACGATTTTACAGTACAGGGAAGCCCACTGACTCCTGGGAAATGAGGAGTCACATCTCCCAGGAGGCCAGGTGAAGCAGGAGGTAAGGAGAAGAGCCTAGGACCTAATAGGGGCAGACTACAGAGACCACCTAGCAACAAGCGACTTAGGATGAGTATAATTTTTTTTTCCTTCAAAGGTAAGTCTGTATAGGCAAAGGACTTGAATGATGTAAAAAAAATTCTGGGTGGAACTCTACATTAAGTGGGGTACACACTACAAGAAAATCTGGAAAAAATGTTCATCCGATTAAGGATCGTATGATATCTGTGTAGTGTGTATATAATTTCCCACAGCCGATTCCGATCAGATGCATGGGGTACCATTAATTAATTAATGGCACTGCATTGTGTCTGATAAAGGGGGGTGTGTTTTTTGCGTGTCGGGAAAGTGCACCATTTTGTAAGTGTTTTCAACAAGCATAAACGTCAACCTAGACTTGAGGTCCCTACAAGAGAAGAGGTAGTAGCCTAGCCATACACACATAGGTGTAGGATGGAATATAAGGGGAATACCGCGCTCACTGATAAAGATTATTATATAATGCAGCTGCTAGCACAACAATTAGACTGAATTGTGAAAAGAAACTGGATAATAAGTGCAGCGCTATTAGTCAATATAATAAATCACCAAAATACATACATATCCTGGATCTGTCTCCCCAATTCACTGCATTTATGAACGAGCTCAATTTAGTCTACTGAGATGTGAGTGTTTTTATACCTTTTTATAATAAATATACCATATGGTTTAACACTATGGCGAGTTTTCTCATTTTATAACATGGCGAACTCCAGTGAGAATTTGGGTCCTATGAAAATACTCCAATAAAGGGTGCCAGGGACAGTGAAGATATTCCAAGCAGTTCCTGATGAGTGTTACAGATTGTTCCGGTGGATGATATCTGGATCACCGGTACATCTTCCATGATGGTTTTTTATCAGTTTCTGATAATCAGTTTTAATTTGCGGTAAAGGATTTTCCAGGAACAGTATTTGCTGGCACCAGTCACTTGTTTTGATTGACTTTTGGCACTTATCACTTTATCTTGTTCATGATCGCTATGCCAATTTGTATACTTTCTGCACTTTAATGCACAGTGGTGCCCTCCGTCCATTCAGGAGGACATCCACTTGAATTTTTCAAGCACTATATGTACTATCATTATTTTATTTAATATTGGTTTATTTTAATGTACACAGAGACATATGTATGTATTTTGGTGATTTATTATATTGACTAATAGCGCTGCCCTTATTATCCATAGGTGTAAAATGTCTGTGGATGTCAACTGAAGAATCTCCCCTGCCAGTTATTGTATTCTGACAGCTGTTCCTGCAGAATACCTGAACAATACCTGCATCTGACTGGCTGTAGTCACTGTTCGGCCAATCATTTTCCTCCTCTGGCTCTTTTGATTTTCAAAGTTTTTCAAGCTGGGTTGTGCTGACAGGCACCCAAGCTTCAAATGTTCACTGTGTCAGGAGTCCATTAAAATTCAAGCCATGCATGGCTATCCTTTTACTCATCTTTCTGGCTGTCCATGTCTCCTACCTCCCCTCTATTCCAGTACTGCAGCCTCTACAAGACTAATCTGCATTTAACAGTTCCGGGTATGTCAGATGCCTGTGTGCCCCACCATGCACCATGGTTCCATCCTCTGTGATGTGGGGGTTAGAAATTAGAAGGGTGTTTAGTACAAAAGGTAAAAGCTGTGAGAGAAGAGCTGATGGAACAATTAAAAGTTTGGTTGTTAGGTGGAGGTGGGATAGTCTTCCCGGAAGGGATGAGTTTTCAGGAAACACCTGAAGGTGGACAGAGTAAGAGATAGCTGGACAGATTAGGGTAGGGTTCCTGAGGATGGGAGAGGCTCTGGAGAAGTCCTGGAGGTGAGAATGAAAGAAGTAGACAAGAGAGCTAGAAGGCAGAAGGTCTTGGGAAAAGCAGAGAGGGCCAGTCTAGGTAATATATTGATACAAGGATTGTGATGTAGCTGGGGGCAGAGTTGTGTATTGCTTTGTATGTGGTCATTGCTGGAAGATGTTAGCTGGGATAAAATTACAGGAACAATGAACGCGGAGGAAAAATGGGAGTGCTTCAAGAACATACTAAACAAAGGTATTAGCCAGTGTATCCCAAGGGGAAATAACTTTAAAAGAGCTAATCAAAGACAAGGATGGCTTAACTCCAATGTAAAGGCACACATAACAGCAAAGGAGAAGGCCTTCAAAAAATACAAGGCTTAGAGGTCCCTGTCAGATTTTCATATCTATAAAACACGCAATAAGGAATGCAAAGGGGCAATCAGAGCAGCTAAGATAGAACATGAAAGACACATAGCTGAGGAGAGTAAAACGAATCCCAAGAAATTCTTTAAGTATATAAACAGTAAGAGAGGGAGGTCAGATCATATTGGCCTCATAAGGAATGATGAAGGTAATCTGGTTGCAAAGGATGGAGAAATGGCAAAGGTGTTAAACTCATTTTTCTCCTCAGTATTCACAAAGGAAACAAGGGGCTCAATTATTCAGAACTACGATGCTGATCCTCACGGCACATCACAGGAAACACCCTCATGGCTAACTGAGGATAAAATCAGGAATAGGCTTGAAAAACTGAACACTAATAAGTCACCGGGACCAGATGGCTTACACCCGAGGGTCCTTAAAGAACTTAGCCAAGTTATTGCCAGACCCTTGTACCTAATCTTTAAGAGCAGTTTTCTGACTGGTATGATACCAGCTGATTGGAAGAAAGCCAACGTAGTACCAATATATAAAAAAGGACCAAGGTATATCCCTGGGAACTACAGACCAGTTAGCTTAACATCAATAATTGGCAATCTCTTGGAGGGAATAATAAGGGATTATATACAAGATTAGTGTAACGAGAACGGTATCATTAGTGGTAATCAACATGGGTTCACGAAGGATCGTTCCTGTCAAACCAATCTATTAATCTTCTATGAGGAGGTGAGCTGCCATCTAGATAAGGGAAGGCCTGTAGACGTGGTGTATCTGGATTTTGCGAAAGCATTTGATACAGTTCCCCATAAACGTTTACTGTACAAACTAAGGTCCCTTAACATGGATCAAAGAGTGAGCACCTGGGTTCAAAATTGGCTACAAGGGCGAGTCCAGAGGGTGGTGATAAATGGGGAGTACTCAGAATGGTCTGGTGTAGAAAGTGGTGTTCCCCAAGGTTCTGTCCTGGGACCAATCCTATTCAATTTATTCATAAACGACTTGGAGGACGGGGTGAACAGCTCAATCTCAATATTTGCGGATAATACCAAGCTAAGCAGAGCAATAAACTCTCCACAGGATGTGGAAACCTTGCAAGAAGATCTGAATAAATCAATGGGGTGGGCAGACAAGTGGCAAATGAGATTTAACGTAGAAAAATGTAAGATGATGCAATTGGGTACCAAGAACAAGAAAGCAAACTACTCACTAGGGGGAGAGCTTCTGGGGGTATCTAGGATGGAAAAAGATCTAGGGGTCCTAGTGGAGAACAGGCTCAGCTGTGGCATGCAATGCCAAGCTGCTGCAAGCAAAGCTAATAAAGTGTTGGCATGCATCAGGGAAGGGATCAACTCCAGGGATAAATCAATAATTCTCCCACTATACAAGTCTCTGGTGAGACCACACCTGGAATATGCTGTCCAGTTCTGGGCACCAGTCCTCAGGAAGGATGTCCTGGTATTGGAAAGGGTACAGAGAAGGGCCACAAAGCTAATTAAGGGATTGGAAGACCTTAGTTATGAGGAAAGATTACAAGCACTGAACTTATTCTCTCTGAGAGACGCTTGAGAGGGAATATGATTTCAATGTACAAATACTGTACTGGTGACCCCACTATAGGGACAAAACTATTCCGTGCAAGGGAGCACACAAAGACATGCGGCCATTCACTAAAAATAGAAGAAAGGCGGTTTAAGCTTAAAAAGCGTACAGGGTTCTTTACGGTAAGAGCAGTGAGGATGTGGAATTCTCTTCCACAAGCAGTAGTCTCTGCTGGGAGTCTAGATAATTAAAAAAAACTATTATATGCACACCTAAGGGACCACAACATTGAGGGGTATACAATTTAATACTGACATTAAAAACACACACATGGGTTGGACTTGATGGACTTGCGTCTTTTTCAACCTCGTTTACTATGTAACTATGTAACTATTAGTATTTCAAATTTGATTTGTTGGGTGGAAGCCAATGGTGGAGTTGGCAGAGAGGGGTGAAGAACACTCAGGGTTTGGTAAGATAATTGAGTATGGCAGCAGTATTTATGATAGACTGAAGGGGGGTAGCCTATATAGAGGTAAGTCTATGAGTAGAGAATTACTGTACAATGTGCCCATGGCCTAACAAGGGTCACAGGCATACCCACACATATGGTGTGTTATGGTGTGTTGCCTGCTGCTGTAATTGTGCACTGGGCTGTAATCCTAAATAAATGGCAAAACACACATCGACACTGACTGCGCGTTATGGCAACAGACAATAAAAAGCCTTTTACCACACGCTACAACAATACACAGGTCTGACTGGACCCTCAATACAAGACATATTCGTTGCTCTCAGAGCACAATGGGTTATTTGAGGAAAGCTTTCTTTTTTTATTTTGGATAGAGTAAGGAAGGGTTAAAAGCCTTGTCATTTTTTTTTGTCATCTGTGTCCCATTGAAGAAATTTCCTTTCACTTCATATCCCATAGCTAAAGCTGGAAGTGAGAGGAAACCTATCCAAAGGGAGGAAACCTTTCTAATCCAATATGTCCCCATTGGATGATTTCCAAAATTTGGGATTTTCTTTCGCTTTCAACTCTGGTGATAACTTCACACAGGACAAATAGAGAGAGAGTGAATCTCTCTAATGGGGGCACAGACAGGAATAAAAACCTGACAGGGGTTCTAATCCCTTTCTTCTCTATCCAAAACTAAAAACAAGTATTGCCTTTCCTTATACTTTAATGTTTTATCTCATTATATTTTGCCTTTCCTGTTCCCCACCCCTCATCAATATGCCAATTAAATTTTTAAAATAAGACTGTTCCATTGGCACAGGCTCCTGATCATGTGACCACTGTCAGAGCCAACCACAATGGTCACATGATATGAAAGCCACGTCGCCTCCTGGGCATTAAGAGGACCACCGGGAGATGCTACTAACGGGCTAATAAACAATCTATACCTAAGTATTTAATATTTTGTTGTCTTCCATAACTACAGTCTTTTAACCACTTGTTGCCCACCCACAGTACATTTACTGCGAGAGGGCAGCAGATACAAGAATTGCGATGTAGTGGTACGTTGCAGTGCACTTGCATGCTGGCAAGCACCCTGGGGTGCACAGCGGCATGATCCAGTGGCTGTGGTGTCTGGTGGACACAGTGGATCACGATGCTCAGTACCCAGCTGCTGTGAGAGGCTGGGGTATCATGTGATCGCTATGACCAATCATAGCAATCACATGATTACATGTAAACAAAACAGTAATGAATGGCTTCCATTACTAATGTGATGCTGTGATTGACCCACAGCTCTCACATGGTACCCCCCCCCCCCCTCAGAGTAGTACAGTGTCACAATGATAACACTGAAATACGCTAATGAGAGTATGTAAAAAAAAATTATAAAAAGAAAATAAAAAAATATATTTTTTTTACATAGTGGAGTAGATTTACTAAACCTGGTGCACTCCAAATCTGATGCAGTTGTACATGATAGCCAATCAATTTCTAACTTCAGCTTGTTCAGTTAAGCTTTGACAATAAAACCTGGAAGCTGATTGGTTTTTATGTAGAGTTGGGCCATATTTTGCACTCTCCAATCTTAGTAATTAAAACCCCTGTGTCCCCAGTTATATGATGACACTGTACAGGGTGGGCCATTTATATGGATACACCTTAATAAAATGGGAATGGTTGGTGATATTAACTTCCTGTTTGTGGCACATTATATATGTGAGGGGGGAAACTTTTCAAGATGGGTGGTGACCATGGCGGCCATTTTGAAGTCGGCCATTTTGAATCCAACTTTTGTTTTTTCAATAGGAAGAGGGTCATGTGACACATCAAACTTATTGGGAATTTCACAAGAAAAACAATGGTGTGCTTGGTTTTAACGTAACTTTATTCTTTCATGAGTTATTTACAAGTTTCTGACCACTTATAAAATGTGTTCAATGTGCTGCCCATTGTGTTGGATTGTCAATGCAACCCTCTTCTCCCACTCTTCACACACTGATAGCAACACCGCAGGAGAAATGCTAGCACAGACCTTGGGGGCCATTCAACTGGCCCACGACGACCAATCCACTTTCCAGTCAACTGTTCATCTAGGAATGCTCGGACCTGACACCCATAATGTGGTGGTGCACCATCTTGCTGGAACTATGATGTCGGTGATAGGGAATTGCTGGCCATCCAGTCGGCTTTGGAAGAATGGCGGTACCTCCTGGAAGGAGCAGCTCACCCGGTATTGGTTTTTACTGACCATAAAAACCATTAAAAAACCATATCCTGTGAAGATACGAGATGTGCAGCACCTGAAACTACGGATACTGGAAGCCCCCCCCCCCCCAAATTTTTGTTTAATTCCTTCATTTTACAAACAATTACAACCTAAAAAAACTATCCATGCCTCTTGCTAAATACCTTGGACTGGCTACTTTCCAAAAAAGGAGTCATTTGGGGGTATTTGTGCTGTCCTGGCTTTTAGACCTCAAGAAATGAGCTGGGCCGTCAGTATATCAGGGATGATTAATTTTTAAATATATACAGTATACCATAGTTTGTTAGTGGACTCTATAACTTTCACACAGACTAAATAATATACACTGATTTTGGTTATTTTTACCAAAGAAATGTAGCAGAATACATTTGGACTCCCTTTATGAGGAAAGATTATTTGTTTGCAAAATTTTATAGGAAAAAGAAAAAGATACAGCTGCACACCACTGTAAATACAACATCGATTTATTGTATCAACATAGACTGCCACCAGGACACAGGCCACAGCAAAGAGATGACGCGTTTCACACTTAACGCGTGCTTCTTCAATACCGTGATTCAGGTTTTTAAGAAGCACGAGTTAAGTGTGAAACGCGACTGCACCAGTGCACAAAGCAAGGTCCATAAAGACATGGATGAGCGAGTTTGGGGTGAAGGAACTTCATTGGCCTGCACTCAACTGACCTCAACCCAATAGAATGCCCTTGGGATGAATTAGAGTGGAGACTGCGAGCCAGGCCTTCTTGATCACATCAGTGGCTGACCTCACAAATGTGCCTATAGACATACTCCTAAACCTTGTGGACAGCCTTCCCAGAAGAGTTGAAGCTGTTATAGCTGCAAAGGGTGGGCCAACTCAATATTGAACCCTATGGACTAAGACTCGGATGCCATTAAAGTTCATGTACGTATAAAGGCAGGTGGCCCAATACCCAAACCCACCAAGCCTTGTAAAAGAGCCGATTTTCAAATTGGGCATAAATTCCCATCTCTCACTTGTACCTATAGCTAAGCCTATAAGACTTCCCTATAGGTACTGAAAATATCTCTTAAACCTACACTGTTTAGGAGATATTTACTGTATATTCAGCCAATGACGTCATCGGCGCATGCGCTCTGAAGGAATGGTCATCCGGGTCTAGGGTTGCCGCCTCATCCCTTTAATCCAGGACACATTTGAATTACACAGGTTCTGAGGCCAATTTAATGCAGATAAGGCACCACGTGAATTTAATTACCACCTTAATCAGCCGCAGAACCTGTGTAATTAATATGTGTCCTGGATTAAAGGGATGATGTGGCAACCCTACCCAGGTCCTGTACCGTAAACGGCAGCTCCCCAGCGCGGGAGTGATGTCATTGCAACACTGGCAGTCACACAGCCGGAGTCCGCGGACCCGGAAGGAAGACGGGTGCAGATGGACGCGGCCTCCAGCAGTGACAGCACATCGCTGGAAAGCTTAATTTTCAGGTAAGTGTCCCATAATGTGCTAGTATGTGATGCATAGTAGCACATTATGATATTACCTTGCAGGTCAGAGAAAAAAAAACTCGCCTATCGGTTTACGATCACTTTAAACCCTGTGTGCATGAGCCCTGAATCTCAGAAATCTGACTTTCAATCTCTGAATTTAGTTTTTAGGATGGCCCCAGGGCTCCTCCATGCACAACTGTATGGGGGGGCATCAGCTGAATAATACCGGCTCAGCAGAAAGCATCCCTGGAAAACATTTTACTTTGTTGCCTGCTATGGAAAGGATTTCTTTAACCTGCAATAGATCATCTAATTTTCTTTCCACATCCCACATCATGGATCCCGAACATTGCTACATAAGATATTCCAATGACATTGCCTCGAAAACATCTGTTAGTAAAAACGAATCCCATCTGCCAAATCTGAAAATAAGGTAAATGGGTAGTGTAAACATATCCTATACAAGCTATGAAATAACAACACAAAACAATAAAGAAAGATAATAATAGCAATTTTTTGGCCATCTTTCTCCCCACACCTGCTGGTTTAAAATGAGGGGAAAAAATTAAAGCAAGCCAGCTGGAACTAATATTGGAGACATTAGCCTGTGTCTCCACCTGCTGGCCATCCCATGTAAAGCGCAGCAGAAAAATAAATGAGGGCAATGTTCTTTTTACACTATGGTATACTATTCTTTATATCGCAAAAAAAAACGCAAGACAAACTGCTATAGAAGTAGCTAAGGAGGATAATGAAAGGTGGCGAACAGCAGAGGTGAAACAACTGTACATTTTACATTGCCAAAGGGCTGTAAAGCTTTTTAAGCAGCTCTCATTGCAGCAGATAAGGAGGTGGTAGGAAGACAGTTTAACCCTCGCTGAAAGCAGAACTCCAGATAAAAACGACATATGTATTGTATATGAGGACTGTTTAACCACTTGCCTGCAGTGCCATTTCTGACACATTTCTCATATATGTAAAAATCAGTTTTTTGCTCAAAAATGACTTCGAACTCCCCAGATATTTTTTTTTAGCAGAGACCCTAGAGAATAAAACGGAGATTGTGGGAATTTATGCCACACGGTATTTGAGCAGCGGTTTTTCAAACAAAATTTATTTGGGAAAAACGCACTTTAACCAGTTCCACACTGCCTACCGCATATTTACGGCGGCAGTGTGGACGCAGGCTGCGAATCGCCGTAAAAAGACGGTGATCTGCGAATGGCCGCTAGGGGGTGCGCACCGCACTCCTGAGGAGTGTGCCCGTAGCTCGGTCGGACCCAATGTCCGCCGGCGAGCCGTGATGAGCAGCCACAGGCAAAGAACGGGGAACCCCCGATGTAACCCCGTTCTACTGATTCCTACTGGTTCCCCGTTCTACTGATCCCTGTCACTGGGATCAGTTAGATCTCTCATGCCCCTGGTAGCCCAACCCCCCCACAGTAAGAACACACCCAGGGAACACATTTAACCCCTAGATCTCCCCCTGCAGGTTAACCCCTTCACTGCCAATGACATTTATACATTTAAATTTCTGATCGCTGAATAAATGTCATTGGTCCCAAAAAAGTGTCAAAAATGTCTGACATGTCCACTGCAATATCGCAGTACCGCTAAAAATCGCAGATCGCCGCCATTACTAGTAAAAAATAAAAAAAAATAAAAACCCCAGAAATTAATTCTCACCACCCGTAAACGCGGCCATTTTTTGCGCAAACCAATCAATAAACGCCGATTGTGATTTTTTTTTATCACAAATATGAGGAAGAATATAAATCGGCCAAAACCGGTGAAAAAAATGTTTTTTTATATTTTTTTTTGGATTTGAATTTTAGCAAAAAGTAAGAAATTTGGGTTTTTTTGCACAATGGTCGCTCTTCTTTTGTTTATAGCGGTGATCAGAAATGACGCAGAGGGGATCAAATACCACCAAAAGAAAGCTCTATTTGTGGGAAAAAAAGGACACAAATTTTGTTTGGGTACAACGTCGCACGACCGCGCAATTGTCAGTTAAAGCGACGCAGCGCCGAATTGCAAAAAGTGCTCTGGTCCTAAACTGGGAAATTCTTCCGGAGGTGAAGTGGTTAAAGCGGTGTTCCGCCTGGGGAGAAAAAAATGTAAGTAAAAGTCAGCAGCTACAAATACTGTAGCTGCTGACTTATAATGTATGGACATTTACCTGTCCAGGGAGCCCGCGATATCGGCACCCCAGCCGATATTCGGAACGGCTGTCAGGTGTTTGTCGCTGCCATTCGTTGTAAGGGAAACCGGCAGTGAAGCCTTTTGGCTCCATAGCTGGTTCCCTACTGCGCTTCCTGACTGGCCCAGCAGCGGAGGAAGGAGGAGGGTGAACTTCTGAGGGACAACGCCGTGGCGCTGTCTCTGGGAAGTGGGAAAGAGTACCTGTCAAAAACAGGTACCCATTCCTCCCCTGAAAGGTGCCAAATGTGAAAATAAAACAATACAATATATAACCATTTTTTTGTATAAACATTGATCTAGTGATTTAAAAAAATATGGCCTTGTTTAAATTGGGCCGGAACCGGATGCGATGTCATGGTGTCGCTCCAGTCCTCCTAGACCATGGATAAGCAATTAGCGGACCTCCAGCTGTTGCAAAACTACAAGTCCCATCATGCCTCTGCCTGTGGGTGTCATGTTTGTGGATGTCAGAGTCTTGCTATGCCTCATGGGACTTGTAGTTCTGCAACATCTGGAGGTCCACTAATTGCACATCCCTGTCCTAGACCATAGAGATGAGTGGAGGCCATCTTTCCTCTGCTCGTCTCAGTACCAGCAGCTGCAACCACCGGATTGGTTCTCTGACTTCCAAGGACCACCAGGAAGCGCTGCGGCTTCTAAATTGATCCAGCGGCGAACCCGCTGCTGGGACCACTTTAATTAGCTAGAGAATTGCCAGCTATAATACACTATACTGGGTTTATGGCATAATGCTGTAGCCATAACCCTGGTATTCCACTGCTGACCAAGGATGTCATTTGTCTATGGCCCAATTGCCAAGTGGTTAAAGCTGATTGGTTACAATTGCTGCCACTCCCAGTGCTGCTGTGCAAGGGATTGCAGAAGGCTCACATCCAGACAGATTCAGATACATACAGATTCCATGCAAGTTCTTACCATAAAGTGGTTGTAAAGGCAGAAGGTTTTTTTTTTTATCTTAATGCATTCTATGCATTAAGATAAAAAACCTTTTGTGTGTATCAGCCTCCCCAGCACCCCCCTAATTACTTACCTGAG